>JAVYIG010002863.1:0-223456 GCA_035222895.1 Strongylocentrotus droebachiensis
GAATGGTCATATCTCAGCCAATACTTAACATATTCAATTGGTTTTCGACATTTGGACATTATTTTTGGTGTTTCTTTCGGAATATGAAGAAAAAAAATGAGAAATTCTAAAAATAGATGTTTGATGACGTCACACTTCACCACTCTTATGTACTTTTCTTGTCTGGTTTCCTTTAAATGATATTAGTTGTCAAACAAATTTGAAGATATGTAACTTTGTAGTCTGATAAATTTTTTCAATTACTATAATCATTATTTTGAATTATGAAACAATATGTCTTTTATGTATATCTTGTGATAAATATTATATCTGCATGTGAAATGTGAAACCAATAAACTCAACTCGACTCAACTCAACTCATGATCGGCATTCCAAACCATTCACTTGCGATGTGGAGATATTGACCCGAATCCCTGGGCCTAATTAACCCCCCCCCCCCCCCCGGCATTACTCCATTCAAGAATTACACGATTTTCGCAAGAAATGTTCTACTTAAAAAGTACCATCCCAGACATGGAAAGTCATAAAAGAACTGAAAAAAAATTCCAAATTAATATCACATAGAGGCAAACGCGTGGACGTGGAAGAACTATCAGCAACCCTATGCCTGTACAGCCAATACCTGTGATAAGTAATACTAGAAGATACCAAAGAGTAAAGGGAAACGTACACAGTGCCTAAGAACAATACCTACCTTGCATGGAGACAACACAATTCATCAAGAGAGCATGATTTACCTTTATATTTGCTCTCAATATGAGATCAGTACACAATAAAATAGACGAATTGATGATTTAGTTAATACCTATAAATTAGATAACATTGCACTTACAGAAACGTGGTGTGGCCCCCGAACTCCATTGGAAAAATTCAACTTACCTGGTTTCTCCTTGTTCTCCAGAGCCAGACAAGATCGTACAGAAGGAGGAGTTGCCTTATACGCTAAGCATGAATACGAACCAAGACAGCTCCCCGTTAGCGTCCCAGATGATATTGAAGCTTTATGGGTCCTCATGAGACCATATAGACTACCTCGTCAAGTCTCGTGCCTGATTATTTGTGTTGTGTACTATCCACCATATCATCCACGTGCTGAAGCTTATATCGATCACATTGTTTCCACAATAGATTCCCTACTTGTGCAGTACCCGGAAGCAGGAATATCCATAGTCGGTGATTTAAATGACTTAGACATACAACGAATTCTCAACAACCAACAATTTACACAGGTAGTCACCCAACCTACAGGAGGCCATAGGACACTGGACAACATTATCACGAATTATGTTAGGGTCTATGCAAGCACAAACAATTTTACCACCCATCGCCTCTAGTGACCATAACTGTGTATTGTGGATGCCTGTGAAAATACTAGAACTCGCAACGCTAATCGGAAAGAAAAATCGTAAGACCCTTGCCAGATAGCAGTCTCCGGCATTCGGTAGTTGGATAACTAATCATACTTGGGAGGATGTCCTGCAAGCTGATAATCCACCTACTAACTAAAGTGTGATATATTCCTGAAGGAGATCCAATCCCATCTTGAATTACATCTCCCACCCCAGATCATCCGTTTCCACGAAAGCGACAAACCGTGGATTAATGGTTAGATTAAGTCACGTATAGGTCAAAGACAACATGTTTTACACATAAGAAAAAAAAAATTTGTTTTATCTGAGGATCAAGATTATCCGATCCATAGCTGCAGTCAATAAGCAGTACTTACAACACAAGCATAGCATAGCAATTTTAGTTCATTTGACATTGCAAACCTCATTAATGAACATTTTCGTAGTATAGCGGCAGACTTTAAAATTAAAGTGTTTTTACCTGTTTGTTTTTTTACCGCCCCCCCCCCCCCCCCTTACCAAAAATGTGATCCCAATCAGTTGGAGATCGTAAAGGCTTATGGACGACACATTACCTCACTGGTTGATACACCAGATATTGGAGAATGCAGAAAAGGTGAAATTTACATGAACAATATTGACTATAGATTATTCGAAAGCCTTTGACAGAATAAATCACAACGTTTTAGTCCAAAAACTCCTAAATCCCGATGTTAAACCATGCCTTATTAACTGGATAATGATTTTTGTGGATAAACGAGTACAGTGTGTCAAATATAGTGGAAATAAATCAAACTGGAATGTAATAAACACAGGAGTTCCACAAGGAACAAAGCTCGGACCTTTATTATTTTTGATACTGATGAATGATGCATGCCAAGATTCCATTATACCGTATTTTAAATACGTTGACAATTGCCAATGGTAGAAAGCAGGAGTATATATGTGAAGATTCAAAATTACAACATGAACTTCGCAAACTACAGGAATGGTCTAATAGCAATGATATGAAACTAAATGCCCCTAAATGTTCAGTTATGCAAATCTCCTGTCGTAAGCAACCTGTACAACAGATGGCCTTGTTTATCAGAAGATAACCAACTAAATAATGTAGAATCTCCCAAAATATTAGGTTTAATCATACAGAATGACCTAATATGGAATAAACACGTAACTGATCTTTTGAAGAGAAGCAACAAAAGGTTATACGTACTCAGGAGACTGAAATCATTCAACCTACCTGTTGTAGATCTTATCTTATACATAGGAACAGACGCGTACGCATGGGGGGGGGGGAGATTTCGGGTTCGAACCCCCCCTCAAAAAAATTTCTTGTGTGTATTTTGGAGGAAACCCCCCCCCCCTCAATTTTGTTTAATGGGTGACCAAAAAAAGGTGACCTTACCCCCCCCCCCCCTCCCAGCGGAACGAAATATCGATCGCCCCCCCCCCCCCCGCTTATTCAGCGACTGGCTGTGTCGTTGCGAAACTTTCGGCGTGATTTCAAATTTTAACCCCCCCCCCCCTTCGAAAAAATCCTGCGTACGCTCCTGCATAGGACCGATTGTGGAGTAATGTGCCTCTGTGTTCAATGGGGCTCTTACAAAACAGCACATCTATGCACTTGAATCAATTCAAAAAAGAGCATGTGGAATAATTTTGGGTAGTAGTTATACGTCATACAATGTGTCATTAGAAACATGTAACTTACTGACTCTTGGAGAAAAAAGAAAAACATTATGTCTTACGTTTGCTCATAATCTGGAAGAAAGTCCCTTTTCATTAAATTGGCTAGTTAAAAGACTTGAGAAGAACAACAAAGTAAACCCAGTACAACTGCAAAATAACAGATTTAGAAAGTCCTGTACCATACCTTATAGATCTTCTAAATAATGAATAATTGGAATGCATTTATATATAATGTATATATTTACAATATTTGATTAATATTGTTATCATTATTTAATGTTTAATACGCACCGAACTATGATTTAGTGTGCACGTAGGAAACTATATGTTTTACAACCCACTTTGGAATATGTTTATCTTTGTACAGAGACATCAATATATAATTATGTACTTACCGTTGATGAACTGGCAACATAGGGCAACATTTTGCTGACTTTAAATTTCCAATGAATATTAATTGTTAAGGACACAGGTGCAATAATCTCAGTATTAGCTTTTTGACTGATTAATATATTATGTATTGTATTGTTTTCAATCAATTATTATCATTACTATTGTGAATTTTAATGAAATGTACATAATATATATTGATTGATTTTAAATAGCTATATATGAGTAATGTTAAGTATTACCAATGCTGTTTGAATGATTGTAACAACTGAAATATGATTTTTATGTATTGGAGTTCATGTTCATGTTCATTCAGCATTTTGGCTGCGAGGCATTGTTTTTTAATAAAACCACTATTGAATGAATTGAAATGCAAAAGTAATTAGCATTAACAATAACAAATAATCTTTTAAATGGATATCATCATAACTACAAAATTGATACATTATGCTTACTATTCCCTTTCGTGAAGAAAAACGAAATTTCCAGAAAGGTTCAGAGCGAGCCGAAAATCAATAACTGAAGTTCCTGCACTTTTTCATAGTCACCTTATTTGCCAAATGCGGATAATAAAGAGAAAGACATTGTACGAATGTCTGGAGAGCGCCGTTGGTATGAATGTTTCTTGATTTTAAAAAAAAATCTTGAACCCCTCCCCCCCCCCCCCCCCTCCTATTCAGATAATCCTCAGTCCGCCTAAGTTTGCCTCATTCATACTCTCTGCGGGGATTTCATGTACCTTTGATGTTTCGCCTTTACTCTCCATGATGCCATAGAAGTCGTCATGGAACGTCGCGTCGCTGAGTTCCAATGCTTTTAACGCTGTAGATGAGCAGATGACGTCTGCTAGGTCACGGGAAACCGTCGGACCACAAGATCTTCTATCCAATATCAGAGTTTCCTATGAATGAACCAAAATGTGCTAGTATAACTTGTGTGCAACTTATTGATTTGCAATAGTTTGTTGACCCCCAAAATCCAAAATTTATAAGAATTAGAGTTTCATTAAACTGAAAATATCATATCCATTTTTGTTCACATAAATTCAGTTCTTCCATGAAAGAGAAATAATTTCAATTTTAAAATTAAAATGCGTCTATTGCAATTCTTTAGTAGTTCCTGATCAACACTTCAAAAACATTATATACAACCAAAAAACGTTGTTTATGACAAAATATTTTTACAAAGAACTAATTCCCGGCAAATTAATCATTTATATACATGTGTATTATGTAATGTGATGTTTTATCATTTCATGTTACGTTACTTTTTTTTTAATTGTTGCATTTTTTAAAGCAATTATTCAACTATTCTCACCATTGTTGTCTTTTCCATGATGAAAAGATATCCAGACACAGTATGCGCTGACATCTCTTTGTTGATTATGAGTGAATTTTGTTCTGCAAAGTGTTGCTGTCCAACCATTTTTGCCGCGTCTTCATCATACGCTTCGAAGGCGATATCCACTAGAAAGTCATTATTCATGCTACTTATGTTATGTAGCCTGCTTGTGACATCAATACCAACGTTCTTCGATTGAGATACAGTAAAGTAAAGAAGATAGCGGAACTCTTCTGCTCTATCAATCACATCCTCTCTCACCTTTTCATACTGCTCATGATCAGACTCGAAAAGAGAGGCAAGATACATACCGGCGAGGTATTCCTGGAATAATTTGTGAGGAAAGAAGACACTTGCTCTCACAAGAATCGCCGACTTTTTATTTCTATCTTGTCTACGAACTAACTGGGTTTCAAGACTGAGTACTCCAACTCTACAACATGTCTCCATTGCTTCTTCACATGAACTGAAATCATCTTTTCCATGAACTAATTTCTTGTTTATGATGCCAGATAATGCAATTTTCCCAATTTCTGAGAAACAAAAGTCGAGCTGCTCATATTGTGAAACAGTTTCTATATCAAGATCTGTGACCTGCTTTGAAACGTAGTGGCTTTTCAGGGATATGAGGATTTCTTGGAAAAGCTGAGAAAATGTCTTCAGTCTGCGAATTAATTCTCGTTTCTTGCTATCAGAATCCCGCCATAAAATACACAGCATTGCGATGTAAATTGGAAAGGGAGCCATATTTTCTTGAATAACATCATTGTCTTCAATGAATTTGACCAAATCTCGACTTGCCTGAGAGTCGTCCGCAAAATATTTGTTTATGTAAATTGAAATATGTCTTTTATCAAATCCGGCCACCGCAATAAAAGCATATGTTTTCATGAAATTTGCGTTTGATTTGATTTGGTCTGCTTTCCAAGGCCGTGTTGTAACAAGAACCCTGCATTCCTTGAACTTTTCCGACCTGATTATCTTAGCAATGTCGTTCCCTTGTTTGACAAGATCATCATCGTACTCATCCAGCCCATCAATTATAATGAATACCTTCGAGGGATTAGCCAATATGTATTCGTCGATCTGGTGTGGTTGAACCGAGTTACTATCTGAGAGATATGTTCTTGCGATATCCCCTACTGTTTGATTCCCTTCGATGTCACGCAGAGGGATGACAAGAACCCACACAAACCCTTGAAAATCATCAGCTCCATTCGTCCAATCCCATGCCATCTTGGAACAAAATGTTGTTTTACCTGCTCCTCCTTCGCCTTCAACTATGATACGTTTTGGTAGTTCCCCATTTACCTTTGTTTTGAGAAGTTCCTTGTAGTCTAAGGGTATCTTCTTTGTCGTTCCCTGTTCATTTCTGAGAAGAACTAGGTCAGTGTAAATCCTTTCGAATTCAAAAACTAAGCTGAAGTCAAGTGGGTCTGTCTTGATCTTGAACAACCGTGTTCGGTAGAAAGTTTTGAAGTCATCACCACAGCGGGTAACCTGTTCCGTTGTGAGAGGCTTTTTTTCGTTCGCGATGGACGCTAGGGGAGAAAATTATGATAATCTTTTAATTGACGCATTATTTGTCTATACTGTATCAAACAACATTTGGTATATGTTTAGGGTGCTTCTTATTTACATATATACAGTTCAATTTCGTTTTGTTTCAGTAATGTACAGATCAAAGAAAATAAAAATACTTCCAATTCTAAAATTTACCCAAGAATCCATATCATCTCACCCTGTTCATAATGTAAAACATGAATGTGCTCTAAATTTGCTATGAAATCATTCAAAGTTGCAGCGATTTTGTTTTCTGATGTAATTGATGTATAATGGTCTACTCGCAAAAATGCTGGTTTTAGTATTAAGTGTTCCATTGGTAGGACAACAACGGAATGAAGCTATCAATAAAGGAAATTCGAAATGCCAACTTTCTGAGTGAACTCTCCTTTTTTCGGTATTTCACCTGACATGTGATTACATTAATAGACCCCTGTAAATTCAGTAATTAAACACACATGATACTCAGGTCTAGTTTACAGCATACTTCTAAGAAACCGAAAAAATATCAGCATGTATTGAATTATTACTGATCTAAGACGACACTACAATGGAGCAAACGATATTTTTCCAGGACACTGTCAAAAAAGGAAATAAATATAAGCCGACACTTTTGATTTATTAGATGTTGACACTGCATTTTCAATGCCTTTACAAAATAATACTTGCTTACCAGTTGGAGCTGCTTCTTGCGGCAGATAGCCACCTGTTGGGAAAAATGGATACAATTTTGTTATCGTATTTTAACAAAATTGGTACAATAATGTGTGTTGTCTTCTTTCCCGAATGATGTATACACTTATGGTATTCAATCTTCATACCAATTCAGCGATTTTCTTTTTCTTCATAAATCTAATGAAAATATATGTACTGGGAAGGAAATTTTAATCTTAATCAAATGGCTAATGATGAAACATAATTGCTCTGCATACATAAAAACAATATGTTATATTCCACTATTACCACGATGCCATACACATTGCATTTTTTTTTTCGTAAATATAAAAAAGTACATTTAATTTTACTTTTCACCTTAAACGTGATTTCGATTCTTTTGTACCCTTATTTCAAATGCTCTTTAGCATCAGCATCATACTTCCGGTCGTTTCATTGAATGTACTTTTTATATTTACGATAAAAAATAGGCCTTTGAATTTTCCACTTTTCCTGGGGATTTGTGGAGGAAGTTCGGCTTATAACAGTTACCTCCCTAATTTGCCAGCTTTAAAGGAAATAATAATAATGGATGAATGATGAACATAAATGAATAAAATTAAACAGAAAAATATCAAATACCAAGAAAAAATTGTTAAAGTGCATTTCAATTAAACAATAACTTTACCTTTGGACATTTTGTCGCCGAGTGCGTCCAGATTAACACCACGGAGCGCCGCAGCAATGCCGTTACGACAATCTGTGCCATCTCTCTGTCTGTTCATCCACTCACAGAAGATCTCAATCAGTGATCCTGTGACATTCAAATGATGTCTGTCAAGAATAACCTGGCTCTGAGTGTACGATACACCAAGTGCAATGCACAACTCTGCGTATTTTGATGAAGATACATCGTACGCCAAGTTTACCAGTTCTTGTTCTTGAATATTCGTTGATCTGAGTAAATAAGAAATGGGAAAAGATAAGTACTCCTGAAAAATAAACACGTGGAAGAATGAACATAATCATGAAACAGTATATCTAAGCGTTATATTCACCAGCGAGTAGTAAGATGCCTAACTAGTGTTAGCGAATGGTTTCACTCTGCTATCAATAGTTAATGTTATATAGAAGTGGGAATGATCTCTGGAGACCAGAGAGACCTTTTCTACGAGTCCAAGTAGGATCCATTTTTTTAGTGCCGATATTTTCTACCTTTGAGTGTTCAAATTTTAACACATGTTCGAATTTCTAAGGCACTTTGGCATGGTTGAAAGACGGAATAATGACGCTGCTGTGTGATTTTAAGGATAATAATAATAATGATAATAATAACAATTTCTTTTTCTTTTCCTTTTTCATTGATGACCATTGATTAACGTTTTGGTTAATTTGGATCTAGTAGAATGTAAAACATACTGGTATTCCACAGTGGATGGACGTTTGTGGTTAGCTTAAACCGTCGCTAGATTATGGTAACTCACCCAGAGAAATGGTAACATAAAAAAATCATTAGATGTCTTTAGTACTGCCCCTCCCCCTTCTCAGTCCTTTCATACAACTACCATTTTGTGGAGTTTAATCATTCATAACTGTGTGTTGTACTTTCTGTATATCCTTTAATTTAGTAACTAATTATATTCATGTTTGATATTTATGTATATGCTTTCTGGACCCCACGGAAGACCAGTAGTGTCGTGACTGGCACAGCTGAATATGGGGTTTTCCCGCCGTTACATTCATACTTATGTATATACTTGTATTGTATGTTTGTTTTTAAACTAACGAAAAATAAATACTGCGGCTACTACTACTACTACTACTACCCCCTCCCCCCCCCCCCAAGAACGAAGAAAATGAAGATGTCTACCTGTCAAATGGACCTGGATTTTGCTCTACATCTCCAGCCTTTACCAGGATCATCTCAGGGATGCAGGTGCTCTCTTGCATGACAGGGTCATCAGTGGTTCCTTTCAGGCTGCTTGGAATCCGACTCGAAATACCGTGTTCCCCGTCTGATATTACCTATACAAATTTGTGGAAAGGCTGAATGAATCTACACTATGTGCACATACTTGTACGTCAATCGTAACTGACGAAACTAAATATGAATATATAGAAACACGAAATATCATTATAATTCTTGAAGTAGAAAACAACAGTTTGTCTGATCTCATACAGTATCTCAGTGCTAGAATATAAAGTGTAGAAGTTGAGAATTGTATACATGCTTTTCTACATAATAAATATTAATTTCATTATCTGCCTGCACACATATATTTGGCGCGTAATCACTTGTACACCACTCTTAAGACTGTCGAATGAAATCCGAGTTGAAGAATATTACCTGGTGAAAATGGATACATACCTTTTGGATTACGGATCGTATGGTATATTCTGCCTGCGCGTTGTTCACTTCCATGGATTGATTGTTGTTCTCTTCAGTAGGAGTTCTAGATGACGTGTTGTTCTCTTTAATAGCAGATTTATTTGTAGTGTTCCTGTCTTTGATAGCAGATTCACTCGTTGAGTTGTTGCCTTTAATTGGAGATTCAGTTGGACTGTTTTTTCCTTTGATGGTACTATGAATTGTAGAGGTGTTGTCTTTGATGCGAAGTTCAATGCGAGCATTGGTGTCTTTGATGGTAGATTCACTTAAACGGTTGTAATCGTTGATGGTTGATTCAGTTGAAGTGTCGTTAGAATTGATGGTTCGTTCAGCTGTAGTGTTGTGAACTTTGATGGTAGATTCAGTTGGAGTGTTTTTCTCTTTGATGGTAGATTCAGATGAAGAGTTGTTCTTTTTGACGGTAGATTCAGTTTGAGAGTTGTCATCTTTGATAGCAAATTTGGTTGGGGTTTTGCTGTCTTTGATGTTAGAGTTAGTTGAAGAGTTGTATTCTTTGATGGTAGACTTTGTTGTGGTGGTGTAGTCTTTCATGGTAAATTCACCTGTAGATTTGTTGTCTTTAATGGTAGATTTAGTCAAAGAGTTGTCTTTGATGGTAGATTCAGTTGTAGTGGTGTTCCCTTTGATTTTAGATTTAATTGCAGCGTTTTTATATTTCGTGGTCTTTCTCTTTGATATTTTACTCTTTGATAAATTATGTTTTATGGTAGAGAGGGTGCTGCCCCCTTTTATGGTTGATTCTGTTACGGAGTTGTTGTACCTGATGGTAGATTTAGTTGTAGTGGTCTTGTCTGTGATGGTAGATTCCGTTGATATGCTGTTGTATTTAATCGCAGATTCTATAGAAGCGCTTTTTTCATTGATGGTAGATCCAGTTGTAGCGGTGTTCTCTTTGATGTGAGATGCAGTTGCGATGTTTCTACCTTTGGCTGGTTTTCTGCTCGATATGTTTCTCTTTGATGATTTGTCTTTGATTGTAGAGGGAGTATTGCTATCTTTGATGGTAGATTTAGTTGGAGTGTTGTTGTCTTTGATGGCAGATCCATTTGGAGTGTTGTTGTCTTTGATTATAGATTCAGTTGGAGAGTTGTTTTCTTTGATGGTTGTGTCAGTTATAGTGTTGTTCGATATGTGGGTAGATTCAGTTGCAGTCTGTTTCTCTTTCAAGGTTTTGCTCTTTGATGTTAATGTTTTTCTCTTTGGTGTTTGTCTCTTTGACGGTTTGTCTGTGGTAGAGAGAGTGTCGATATGATATTCTTTTGGAGCGATGTTGTCTTTGATTGTAGATTCAGGTAGAGTGTTGTTGTCTCGTATGGTTAATTCAGTTTTAATATTTTTCTCTTTGATGGTTTTTCTCTTTGATGTTTTTGTCTCTGATTGTTTACCTTCTGATGGTCCATCTCTGGCAGAGGAGGAAGTGTTGCTCTTTGTGATGGTAGCATTTGTTGGAATGTTGTTGCATTCTTTGGTAGATTCTGTTGTAGTCTTCTTCTTTTTGATTCTGGAATCATTTCGAGCATAGTTCTTTCCAATGGAAGATTCGGTCTGAGTGTTGTTCTTTTTAGTGTTTGATTCAATTGGAGAGATGTGTGATTTGACGGTAGTTCCAGTTGCAGTGTTGTTTTCTTTGTTTGTACATTCAGTTGGAGTTTTTTTCGCTTCAATGATACATTCAACTTTTGCGTTCTCATCCCTGTTTAGCACCAGCTTATCTTGCACGTCTTCATTGGCATTTATAACGTATGACAAAACAATGTAGGCCAAACTGCTGCATACTATTATTCTAAGACATGTACTCCTCCAGGTAGATTTACCATCCCAGTTCAGCAAAGGCTTGGAACTCTCAAGCCAATTTGAAAAATCAACGACAAAGAAAAAGATCAGAGAGAGCAATAGAGAGAACAATGCCAGCAACAAGTTGAAGATGAAAGGGAATGCAGAGTCATCTCTGTTGCTTTTATGATTCGTAGTTGATTCTGTTTGAGTGGTGTTCTCTTCAATATTAGATTCACTTCTACTGCAGCTGTCCTCTTTGTGAGAATCAGTCGGCGTGTCCTTATCAATGATACTAGATTTATTTGGGTCATTGTCCACTTGAGCGCTCAATTTGTTTTGATTGGACTCGCATTTATCTTCAGATTTGTCCTTTGTGTCAAGGAGCCTCTTATGCAATAACTTGAGCAGCCGGATTCTCTCCATCAACAACTTTTCTTTTCGCTCTCTTATGTCGTACTCCCTGACTGAATGTACGAATCTTCCTATTCGCACCCGCCATTCACAGAGTGAAACAGGCATGTTGGTTTCGTCTAGGAATCAAGCTTCTGCTGAAGTGGTATTTCGTAACCTAATGACAAGAAAAGAAATATAAAATATGAGTTAAATGTATCAGTTTTTTAAATGAAGGAAAGAACAGTGCAAGTGTTATTTCTACCGTACACTACCGACCACATGAGTTTAGTTTCAAATAAATCAGATTAAATTTGATAACAAAATTAGATATATTATATAATTCAGATTCCAATTATGATATTATATATATTTTTATATATAACTCGGGAGGAAATGAGAGAATAATGGCTGCGTAGACAATTGTGTGAGTAATTTCTTTTTACCTTTACAAAGATTTCCAAAAGGTAAGATAGTAATTAGGAGCTATGATTTTAGCTACGTAACTACGATCCCCTCTTCCCATTTTTCATTGTATATATTTCCACGAGAGTTGCCAAAGCTGTTGTTTAGTTTATTTCCAAACATTTACATAATATGTTATGTAAACTGCCATTTTGGGTGTATACCGTGAGAGTAAAAAAAAGTTTACACCTAGAAAATTGCTAATTATTTTAGAATCATCTATGAACAGTAAATTGATATACATCTAATGAAAGAGCGTTTTATCCCAAATCATTTGGTATCATTCTTGTGTGGTATGTTTTCACGCTTGGATGAACAGGAGGCATTGTTTGCGAGAGTGTAAAAATCGACCTGCGCCAAAGTGATGCCTACAGTTAGTGATATGTTGGGATTAAAGTGAGAGAATGAATTGAATGTATCAACTGAGATGCAAATATTTGCTTTAAGCAGAAGCAAAGTCACACACACACACGCGCGCACAAATTTTCGTTGATATTTGATATTCGATATTTTATATGTGTGGCATGATTCATTTTGTTAGGGATGTTATTTGGATCTGCAATGACCGAATTAATACCCAAATCCCTTTTTTTTTTTAAATTCAAACATCACATAGCAACCTTGGCGCAAGTCGATTTTTGCACTCTCGCCAACAATGCCTCCAGTTCATCCGAGCGAGCACATACCATACCAAAATAATACTTAATGATTCTGGATAAAACACTATTTCTTAAGATGTATAATAATTTACTGTTCATAAATGATTTATAAAATAATTAGCTATTTTGTCGATGTAAACTTTTTTGACTCACACTGTATAAATGTAATGTGAACCATCTTCTTTGGTTTACATGAAGTTAATGATTAACATTTATCCCCTCAAAATTTCTTTTATGGGGTTATCTAATTTTATTTTAATTTGGTAGTATAGAGTTTGACTTAGCCGATGAATTCAAAGTTTAGTAACAACATATTTACATATAAGTATCATGATTTAGATCTCCCAATTCCTGATTCATCTATGTGCAGTGGTGGCAACAAGATATGAAGTGGGGATTCGGATTTCGTAGAGAGGAATATTATTGGGAGTCTCATCACCAGGAATCCAAATCTAGCTGTGAATAGGCCAGGGGTGAGGGCGGTTGGGGCTAGGCGAATTAAAACGATCCATAGTTGATGTGCGTATTGGAACGGAGGGGGATAATTCAATTCATTTAAATATATAGTTTACAATCCTTAAAATTTAAAAGATAGAGGTGGTTACTGGAGTGGCAGCCACCCCCATACCTGACACCTCACTGTATCTTTTTATAAAAATATGTTTTGATGAAGGAAACATTTTACACTTAACAAGTTTGATCTTCCAGGCCACATTCTGCAGAAATGTCATTTTGCTATTTCGTGCTAAAGAAGTGTTACTTTAACCATAATTATGTGGGAAAGGACTCCCGATCATTTAAAAAGAAGTTTTAATTCTCGTAAATATATACAATAATGTTATTATATTGCTCTGAAAAAGCTAAAGATTAATAATCATCTGATTTTTCCATGACACATTAATACTCTTAAAAATGTCCGTTTATTGGAAATGTAACAAGAAGTAGCTAAAACATTTAGACCCTGAATCGTGACGTTTGTGTATTCCAATACACCCATTTCTGTGTGTGGTTAATGCGATCTCCAGCAAGCCCGAGTGAATTTCTTTTCCCTATCATTATAAAATGTCAAAGTACATATCAATAACTATGTAAGCCTACTTCACAAACAGCCTTTTCCCCCCATTTCTTCCAGACAGGTTCTGTAGCAGTGTAATTTCATTTATAAACAGAACTCAAATTCATCTTGAAGTCAGGCGCGTACGCAGGATTTTTTTAAGAGGGGGGGGGGGGGGGTTTTAACATTTATAAATCGGGCCAAAAATTTCGCAACGACTCAGCCAGCCGCTGAATAAGCGGGGGGGGGCGGTAAGAGGACACTTTTTTTTTTTTTTTGGTCTCGAAAATTGAAAATTTGACATTTTGCTCCGTTGGGGGGGGGGTAGGGTCATCTGTTTTAGGTCTGCCATGGGATTTTTTTTTTTTTTTTTTTTTTTTTTAATAATTAAAAAAATAAAAAATAAAATCAAAGGGGGGGGGGGGGGTTTTAGGGGGATTTTTTTTGGGGGGGTTTATACACATAAAAATACCAAAGGGGGTTTAACCCCCCCCCCCCTGCCTACGCGCCTGCTTGAAGTAGTATACAATGTAGTTCAATTCCGCCTCAGCTGCCGAACGTTTGTTCAAAGAGTGACAGTAAGCAAATAACTACCGTTGGTGAAGGTGATGGGACAAACTATCACTCTGAGGTGATCTGGATGTAGCTATCTTTCCGAAGCGAAGCTGAGGAAAGATAGCGTTTACATTCAGATCGCCGAGGAAGTGATAGTTGCCATCGCCTGAAACCAAAAGGTGATTATTTGCTTTATATTCCGCATTGGAAACATTTCACTTATTGCGTCATTTTAGAGCAACAAGTCATCAATTAACAGCTAGCAAATGGTGGTGTGACCATATAGTTCGCGCGTGACCAACGTTCGCGTACTACGCAGCGTATACAATGAAAGTGCGTTGCACTGTGATAGTACTACTATCTACACAGTGCAACGAACTTTTCTTCTCCCATCAATGATGGGCGAACTATCTTTCATCATGTGATTTACTTTTGACCAATCGTAGAGCAAGATTCTTAGTATGTGGAATATAATAGTTAATAACTAACAGAATTATCCAACATTATATGTAGATTTTATATGCGTTATGCCTGATGAAGAACATCAAAATAAATGTAGGCTAACTATCATTTCGTGTAATCCCGCATCGTTTATAGGTATTTAGTTATTGATATCATGCATAGCAGCCGGAAGTGGGGGGGGGGGCGGGGCACTCGCCCCCAACCAAAAACGCATTTTTGCCCCCCCCCCCAAAAAAAAAAAAAAAAAAAAAAACGCCCACCCTCCCCCCAAAAAGAAAAAAAAGCAGTAAATGAGTAAAGATGTTTTTTTTAACCCAAAAGAACATAACAATAACAAATACCTGAATTAATATAAAATTCAATTAAAAGAAAGAAATTTTAACAGGAATTAAATTTCCTAAACATTCCGCATGCCATCTATATTTATCAGTGGATGTTTTTATAATAGCGATACGCGCATATCGTGGAAATATTGTGAGAGGATGTGTGTTTTTTGTTATAGGGGTGAGAAGACATGAACCCCTGAACGCTGGCGTACAGTGATTTACAAAAGCGCTGAAATGAAATGATTTTCCGGTATTTTTTCTCAATTTGTTTCTAAAGTCATACCTTTTTATGCGTTTGTTGAAAAATTAGAAATTCACAGTCGGACGAAAAATATGCTTATTTAGAAGCCTTTATGCCAGGGCCTGCAGAACGGATGGGCTCGGGGGGCTCGAACCCCACTCACTTTTTGAAAAAAGTATGTTACAGAGAAAAAGAAAGAAAGAGAAAAAATAAGTGACCTGCCAATGTCACAAATGAGGCATCAAAATATGCTCATCTGACCGTAATTAAATACCTAAAGCCCGAGAAATTACGGGGCTCCGTCCCCGGACCCCACGAAGGGCCCTTAGGCGGTCCCCTGGATGCTCATCTGACCGTAATTAAATACCTAAACTCCCTGAACTTCCGGGGGCCCTGCCCCTGGACCCCACCGAAGGCCCTAAGGCGGGCCTCTGGATGCTCATCTGACCGTAATTAAATATCTGAAACCCCTGAGCTTCCTGGGGCTCTGCCCCATTGACCCCACCAAGGGATGCCTGGATGCTCATCTGACCGTAGTTAAGTACCTAAAACCTCTGAGCTTCCGGGGGTTCCGGGGGTTTAGTAACCTACCAGTGTCACAAATAAGGTATCTAAATTTGCTTATCTGACCGAAATATAATGCCTAAAAACCCTGACCTTCCAGGAGCTCTCAGGGCCTGGACCCTTCGCCAATTTACGCTCTACCTGATCGTTAATACTCCACTTTGAAAAACGTTCCGCGGGGCCTCCATGTAACGTGTAAAAGTGGTGGTGATGCAGATTTTTCTTCTGCCCTTCCCCCTTCCAAACATTTTTGCTCGTTACGCCACTGCCCCTGGAATTTGAGCCCACTGGAATGTTTGCCCCCCCCCCCCCCCCTCCATCCCAAACTGCTTCCGGCGCGCCTGGTAAAAGGTTAAAATCATGGGTTAAATGCTTTATGGCAATAATTTTTTTGTTATGTAGCAGAAGTTACTCTTTTAATACATGCATCAAACACATTGAGAGAAAAACAAATGAGATCCATACTGGAATACGTTCATAGGATGTTCAACAAGCCATCCAAATCTTTGTTTTACTTAATGAAGGTTGAGGAGATGGGAGAGGACAAAGAAATCACGCGAAAGGTTCTGAATCTTCTTTTGAAATGAAACCATCATTATTCCGAAATAGAGACAAGATTTATTACTGTAATACACTACTTGCAACAAACAGTATATTGTTCGTTGACATGCTGTAAAGATCTTAATACAAGCTGCTCACATGTTGGATGGTAGAGTTACTAATTTGTAATTAGTTTTAGCTATGTTATATTGAGTTTAGAAAGGTGGTGAAATCAAAAGTTTTGAGAGCGTTAAGATCTAGAAGGAATAGTTAGGGTATGCTTTTTTTAGTCTCAGCATCATGATTAATTAAAACTTAAGCAATCACCTTTATCTGTAATTTCGATCTTAAAACATACTGGATATGTAGTTGATGTAGGCCAGGGGCCTTTGGAACAAATAATGCCACCATAAGTTAAAATATCAAGTAATTTGTAACATTTGTAACAATGAATAGATTACCTTTCTACTCGCTTGCTGATTTGTTTTCATAGTTTCATCTATCCTTAACCACAGACATGCCATTACTGCCTCAAATAATAAATTTACGCCCAAAGGATGACTGTAGTTAATGATTAACAGAGTATTTCGATTTTGTTTGCATTATATATAATAAACAATATGAAAATAAATGTAAATAATTTCGTGCAAATACGCGTCATTCCGGAGTCATCTTTGTTGTTTGCGTGTGATTTGTCACGTTCTCCATTTCTGCACGGCATGATAAATATGTGGGTCAACAGCATTACTATTTACCAAGCTATCGGAGTTTGTGTGGTCTCCAAGCAAACTTTTACTTTGAAGAAGAAAAGAAAAAACAAACCGCAGATTTTCGCGCGGACTTTATACCCCTCATACTTCTCAACAGGGTTATTAGAGATTTAGCATTTTTGGTGAGTTTCGGGTTAGTTGCATAGCAAGTGAAAATGGCCCTACTGTGTTCACATGGTAGTACACCAAAGTAGAAAAAAGCAACTGTAAAACCAAACATGAAAAAGCGCAAAGAAAATGGAGCCTAGACTTATATGATTTTGGGATACATTATTACTGTATTACATGATTGAACATTTAGAAATCTCGGAAACATAAAACAAAATATTGACAAATTATTGAAATAAAATATTTTTACTCTTTGTAGGTGTTGCAACATTTATGGCCTTTAATAATATGTATGCGTTTTTATGGATTTAATGGATTATTTATATAACCCTACATGGTACATTAAGTGGACATCATGAAAATCCTAACCCTAACCCTAAAACCTAACCCTAAACTTAACCCCTACCCTAAACCTAATCCTAAACCTAACCCTAATGTCTACTTAATGACTCATTTTTTCACTCTAAATGTCCCTCCAATGACGCCTTTGGTAAAATATGCATACATATGTGTGTATGTGTGTGTGTGCGTGTGTGTGTGTATATTCATGTTCATTCGTCTACGTATTGGCAGTGTTCGACAATATAGACATTACACTTAGAAGCAATGCATTTATGCCAACTTTGTATAGTTTGCATAAAATGCATTTCTTCAAAGTTTGATCTCTCTCTATCTCTGTATACAAATACAATCATATGACCAGGCACCACAAAACCACCTAAAAATCCACATGTTACAGCTCAATATAACAAGTGCCTTTCGTGAGGATGGTTTTTTTCTTCTTTTTTAGTATTTCCTATTAAAAAGAGTATACTTTTCTCTATCTAATTTCAACATTTTGAATCACACACTAATCTGAAAGTGGTATTTGGACAGTTTTTGTCGACCTCATGTTGTATGATCTTGAGTTGTTTTTTGTAATTTCAGTTTCTTTATGACTCTGGCTTGTGTTTTTTTTTTTATTGTTCTATGAATTTAAAAGTAAGCTGTTGCATTGATATTTGGTCAGAAAATAAATACAAGATATGAGTAATTAGTGTGCGAATTTTAAGAACAATTTGATAATCTCCTCACAGAAAATCTTAGAGATCCCATTCTCCATTTTTCACCTTGCAAAACTCCTTGTGAGCCAAAGTGTTCGTCTAGTATGGTTTTCATTTCTAATTGGGTTAGGAACTTGAAAGTATAGTGAGTTATACAGTACATCATTCTAAAGCTTTGAATCTCCTTTTTATAATCAGACTATTATTTGTTTTGAATGCCATCCGAAGAGGACAAAATAGTCTTAGCACCGGGTTCGATATTTGGGCAATCTTTTTCTTAAATCTGAAATCACCGACATCTGACGAAAGGTAGTTCATTTCATATTTTGATTTAGATAAATTAACGCAGTTGGTCACAATTCAAGTTTAATAAGTCTTTCATTGACAGGAATGTATTCAACGCGATTTCAACCATTCTTTAGATGTCTGCCTCGTATCATCAGTGATATTTTGTAAAAGGTAGTTGTAATTAATGACCTGCTCGATTAAATGGCCCTCTAATTGCAGAGTCTCAGCAGGTTCTCTGCATTACTCTTAATCGTAGACGTGACATTTATAACATTCTTAACATTCATATTTAGTCCAAACCCTTCAATTTAGATTTGTACAGCATTCAGTAATCGTTGCATATCTCCTTCATTTTCTGTACACAACTCATGATCAGAGTCATCAGCACAGCGCAAATCATTGATGTTCACACCTCCAACACTGACACTCTTCGTATCTGCAATTCCCTCAAATATCAACTCTGTGAACAGGTTGAACAAAGTTGTAGATTATAATTCCCTTTTAATACATGTAAAGGTCCAAAGGTTATCCTTTGTAGGTGCCTTTTTTTTCCCAAAAAAGTGCCCTTCTTGTAGGTGCCAACCCCCCTTTTTTAAAGCGATTTGCCGCCCCTCCCTACAGTTATTTTGTGTGCCAAAGATGAAAGAAAACGAAATGTATAATTTCTCAAGTCATGCATATACACAGGTGAAAATACTCATGGAAATGAGTGTCAATAAAAAAAAAATCTCTCTTTCTCCTCACCTGTTATCTTTTCCCCTCCCATTATATTCGCATCATTCGAATCATTGCATTGACTGTTTCGGTTTATTCTCTACTCTCCCCTCCCCCCTCTGTCTCTCTCTTCCCCTCTCTCTCTTTCCCTCTTTCCCTCTCTTCGGTTATCACCCTCTGTATATTTATCTTCCCTTCAATGTTTCTCTGATATCACGTGCATATGTCTACTGATGCATGTTCTTCTTTTGTACATTCTATTTCTATTGTTAAAACCAATTTGTGTTGAATAATTCTAGTTGTAAACTGACCGCTTTATTCGATGCTGCTTGTCATTTTTTTAAATACATAATAAATTCATGAACAAATCAATAAAAAGGATAAATACTTGTCATCATTATTATTCTTATCGTTCAGCTTATACAAGTCAATTCTTTATTGTAACAGTCTCTTCCTATGACAGTTAAATACAAATAATCATTTTTCTCAAATATGAATCAGTAAATGAACTACTCACGTTTTGTGTATATCAGTAGGTCTTTAAATGCAGATCAATGGCGTCATTCACTGCCTTTAGTTTAGAGGAACGACGAGTTGTTTCGATGTAATAATAATGGAGGAATAATGAACTATAAACTACCGGTTAACAAGTCTGACGATAAAGTCTGTAATGGCAGTCCGTGTAGAAGAATCCATGCTCAACACAAACGTGCTTGCAGCTTAATTAATTCGATGTAAACTGGGAGAATGATGAGCCTAATTATTTAAACATGAGTCTCCTGAAACAATTCCAGTCTTTTGAAACTATTCAAGTCATTTTTTGACCATTCTTAGTCGCCTGCATTTGAATCATCTAATGTGCTCAATTAGCCAGCTTGATATAAGAGTAAACCCGATATGTTCTCTAGCGGCACCCGGCTCCAAGCAGACCAATTTATAGCCGTCCACAATAGGAAGAAATAACATGCAGCGTCAGCAAGTCTAACCGAGCGGGATCAAATCTAAGTTTATGATTGGTTTAACTTTTGCACGTGATGGTGATGTCATAAATCTCGTAACCCAGACAGTATGTGTGCATGTATGTGTGTGTGAGTGTGTGTGTGTGTGTGTGGAGGGGATGGTAATGTATGTTGGCAGCGCTGCATAGGTAGACAAATGGGAATTTTGTAAATCATTCCCCCTGGAACTTCAAAAACTTTTTTAAGGCGGGGGGGGGGGGGTCACTGGCCCACAGAGGCATCCCTCCTCATTCTGATTTTCTTTTGAATAAGAGTGAGTACGAGATAGAAAGAGCAAGGGAAAGTGATTGGGAGAGTGAGTGAGTTTGTGTGAGAGAGAGAAAGAAAATAGATTGATTGGTGAGGTGCGCGCGCACGAGAAAGAGAGAGAGAGAAGGAAAGAGCCAATTGAGTGGTAGAGAATGTGCGAGTGTGTGTTGTGTGAGACAGAGGTTAAGTTAATGTGTGTGTACTATAAGGAAGAGAGAGACAGACAGACAGAAGGTATGTGGGTTCGTGTGGAGGTGTGTGTATGTATGTGTGTGCGTGTGAGTGTGTACGTGTGCTGTACTGTACAGTACTGTGAAGCTCCTTAGAGATTTATTATCGAGGAAGATTAATGAATATTTGATAGAGAAGTTACACAATTTATTTGTTTTGAAGATTCATGAAGGACGGGGATTATCGGATTTTTTAAATGAGGTATGTAGGGAGATATTTAGTAGGCCTAGGAAATTACCTCTTGTTAACTCTTATCCTGCCACAGGGCTAATCCCCCCCAGTGCCAGATTTATAACGAGATAATCGGATTAACGCGATGGTACTAACAATAGCGCGTGCAAAACACTAGGCACAGTCCAATGGGCATGAACAATAACTGCTATTACGAATGTTTGCTAGCATGCAAGAAGAAGCTTAACAGTAGCGTGCACGCAGCCTCATGGCAGGCTATGAGTTAACTCTTATCCTGCCACAGGGCTAATCCCCATTGTGCCAAGCCACAAATCTCCCCAGTGCCAAATTTATAACGAGATAATCGGATTAACGCGATGGTACTACCAATAGCTACTGTTACTCTGCTTCTTGCATGATTGCACGCATTCGTAATAGCAGTTGTTGTTCATGCCCATTGGACTGTGCCTAGTGTTTTGCAAGAAGCAGAGTAACAGTAGCTTGCTTGCGTGTACAAAGCATTATAACAATAGCTTGCATGCAGCCTTATGGCAGGCTACGAGTTAACAGACTAAGAGAAATTCAGTATAAACTGCTTCATGGAGCAATATATACTAGAGAACACTTAGCGAGATTCGGCTGTGTTGAAGATAACTTGTGATCATTTTGTAAGCAAAAGATTTAAACATATTTACACTTGTTCTGGGAGTGTGTACATGTTCAAAGGTTATGGCAGAATGTATTGGCTAAGTTTCAAGGGATAGTTGAGTTCTGTTTTCAGACCGCAAATGCCTTCAAAGTGCATGGTTATTACTCACATTCTTATCTATGACATTTCTATAGTGCCCTTTTAGAACCTAGAATTGCTATGAAGGTAATGTTAGACCCCAAAATGTGTGAAATGTAGCCAATATGAGCATACCAATTCAGCTCCACTTTCCAAAAAACATGTTGAAGGTTAATTAATTATGTTATTAAAAATAACAATGCATGAGCCGGTTGGTTGTGCGTAATATAAGCAACACGAAAATGCCAACAAAAATCCAACGTCGGCATTCGCTGAAATACGACGTAAAAGGCGTTATTTCGTTTTTTCAACGGCTTTTTCCAAATTTTTCAAAATGCCTAATTTTTGTGGTGGTACACAAGTATTAGAAATCGTTATATTTCAGCCGTCTCTGAACCGATCTTGATCAAACAAAGATGATTTTTCATTTAAATATTATGTTCTTTCAAATTTGACACTCAGTTTTTCATTATCTCACAACAAACAAAAAAAATTGTGTAGCGCCCTCTGCACAGAACTCAACTATCCCTTTAAGCTAAGGGAATTAAAGGTGAAATTCAAAGAAAATCACAAATATGTCAACTAATGTATCACTAGAAACTGGTAAGCTAACAGATGGTCATCGGACAAGTTTTAGGTCAACTACATATCGGGTGATTTATAAAAAATACAAATACAACCACCTCCATAGCAGCTGGGATATACGAGAGATTCGCCGGACAAATATCGATGTTTTAATGACGTCACTATATGGACCAACACTGCCCAAGCAGACGACATCCCATAGAGAATGAACATAATTGCAAAGCTATTATTTCTCAAATTATAATGAGTTTAGTGTATATAAATGTAATGGCATGTCAAACCATTCAAAATGGGATATGACCCGATTCTGATAACTAAAATCTTTTGCTTGTAAATACACAGGATAGGGGTTAATTAACAATCAAAGAAACCAGACTTTCAAATTGAAAAACCCCCGGAAAGATATTAAGGACGGCATTTGTTCCCTCTTGAAACGCCGAACATACCCCGGTGTGTGCAGCTGAATATACAATGGCGTCTTACTTTGTTTACAAGCGACAGATTCCTTTATTTTTGTATCGCTGCATTTGTCATCAAAATAAAACCATGCGCGGGGTTTAGAGTGAGGCAATAGATTATACATTTAGCCTGACGGTAGTGAAGTAAGAGAAAGAACTCACAAAAAGAAGAAAACACAGGCACTGAAAATGTGTGAGATGTCATGGGACATCGTCTGCTTGTGCAAGTCATGTCCATACTGTGATCTCACACATCTCAGCAGCGTTCGGAGAGCTCTTCAGGTGATATGCCGGGGCTGTATTTAAGCGTTTTGCAATTTATAATAATCATTACTTCGAATGTTTCCTACCATTGAATTTTGATAACCTTGTCGAATCAAAGTTTCAACTTTGCAATAATGAAAATAAAGTTAGTTTTTAAAATCAATGAATATCTACTTTAAAGAGTGTGCGGTGTGTGTGCATGTGTGTGAGTTGATGAGGTAGAGAATGTGCGAGTGTGTGTTGTGTGAGGTTGAGGTTAAGTAAGTGAATGTGTGTGTAATATAAGAAAGATAGAGACAGACAGACAGACAAAAGGTATGTGGGTTCGTTTGGAGGTGCGTGTGCTTGTGTGTGGGTGCATGTACTTGTAATTATGCATATGTGCGTGTGTTTTGTGTGTGCGTGTGTGTGAGTTAATGAGGTAGAGAATATGCGAGTGTACGTTGTGTGAGACAGAGGTTACATGAGTGTGTGTGTACTATATGAAAGAGAGACGGAGACAGACAGACATAAGGGATGTGTGTTCGTGTGTTTGTTTGTGTGTGTGTGTTGTGTGTGTGCGTGTTTGTGTTTGTATGTGTGTGTGGGGTGACGATCGCTCAAGGTGGTGTTCTGCTCAACATCCAAGCCGTGCTGCTTCCCAAGAAAACCGCTAAATCAAGCTAGAGTTTGCTCCCGGCAAATCTTGAAACCTCAACGGCCCTTATCAGGGCCAAAAAAAAAAAAAAAAAAAAAAAAGTGTGTTTGTGTGTGCATGTGTGTGAGTTGATGAGGTAGAGAATGTGCGAGTGTGCGTCGTATGAGACAGAGGTTAAGTGAATGTGTGTGTGTTTGTGAGAGAAGGGGAAATTCTAAGACAAAAATAAAACAAAACAGAAGAACAGTTCTTTTGGGGGATGATGTTCAATTATCAATATTATTAAGCCGTCCACACCATCACTGGGATGTATGATGGCTTCTGTTTCACTATGGCTTGCCACACCTTCCTGTCTTCTGTTAGCCTAGTGGCTTTAGTCAGGGAGTCAACTTGTCTGTTTTTGCAGTCCGCCTTGATGCAGTCTGTCCATCTCTTAGCTGGTCTTCCCCTTGGGCGTTTGCCATGTACATTTCCGTTGAGAAGGATGTGGGGGTATCTTTTTGAATTCATTCGGTTGATATATGTCCAAAGTATCTCAGTCTTTTTGTGGCAACCCTGTCGATGATGGTTTCTTTCATATTGTGTTCGTATGTGTGTGTTCCTTAGCCTGTCAAATCTGATCACACCCATGATTCTCCTGAGGCATGCCACCTCATATTCAAATTATGCAAGGAAACCCGTTTACTTGCTAGACTTCACTGTCAGACACTATTGAGTGACTGACTGGCTTTTTTTCTTCTTTGGTAATAACATACATGAAAAGAGTTGTAAAGGGTACATGAGCATTTGTCTACATCAATAACCCACTTCTTGTGATGGCCAAGATTAAACTGATTGAATCTTTGCGCAGCATAAAACGTTTTGGTACAATTGTCTGAAAATCAAGACTATTACTTTTGGGCTCTATAGCCCTAAAGTCGATTTGACAACTAATAGTCGTTATTTTCCCACTTTAAGACATTTTCAAGCCCCACCCTTTTTATTGAAGTTCTAAATTAGTATTATCTTTCAAATGCAGTTGGAATTTAACTTTTTCATTTTTTTGGCCTGCAAATGGGACATAGTACCTTTAATGTCCATGTTTCTGCACCATATAACAGAATAGACAACACTGTACAGTTCTACCTTTGTTGAGCAGCGTATATCTTTTGATGCCCAGATTTTCCTGAGTGCTTGGAATGCTCCTATTGCCTTCCCAATGCGGTGCTTTACCTCTTCCGAGCAGGATCCTGTCTGGCTTATTGTTCCTCCCAGGTACGTGAACTTATCTACTTGTTTTAGCTGTTCTCCTCCAACGTTTATATTCAATAGTTGAGGCTGTTTGCTTATGGCTTGTACTTCTGTTTTGGTAATGTTTATTTTCAGTCCAAAGTTTGAGCTGCTCTGATGTACTAGGTCAACTATTGTTTGGAGGTCTCTGTGATTGTCAGCTATAAGGACTATGTAGGGGATGATGTAGTAGACTACTAAGAAGCTTGGAATGATGAAAATAGTTCGAATAGAATTATTAGAAAATATTCCCCGAACAATTCGGCTGTAACAGTCGCAGTAAACACAACATGAACTGAAATCTGGACAGCGCCATCTATCGCTGATGAGTGAAATATGAACATCGTCTTTTATCTAAAATAATGTGAATTGAACAATTCAATTACTTGACGTTTGGTTTAAAGGAGAATTGTGAAGCATATCCACACTTTTTCTTAAAAATAAAAATATTAAATAAAATGAACGTTTAACTTCTGTATTTAATATATCAAACCAAGCAACCCTACCTATATAACACATCAGTCACACCGCCAAACCGACTCCAACCTTTCACTGGAGTTACATAATAATATTGTTTGATCGATCTGTTGTCGGTCTGTTGTCTGTCTCGTTAGTGTGACTGGAGTATGTGAGATTTTGTAAGCAAATGTAGGCTTGTGTATATGTTTGTATTAGTGGTCTTGGGTGGGAATCACATTTTGTTTTCGTTTTTTGAGTGGTGAGTATCAAACATCACCTTTTTGCACCCCTCAAGTTTAGATTTATTTATTTTCCTTTTAAAAGTCATTAACGATATCGGATATCCATACACACAAAATTACAGTAATAAATGTATAAACTGTTATTAATTTCATATATCATACAGAACATACAGGCGAGGATCCACGGGGGGGGGGGCGATGGGGTCTCCCCCCAGCAAAACTGGAAAAATAATAAGATGGTAACGTTAATTTTACCTTTTTAAAACCAAAACTAAAGCGGACCCCTCGCAAAAACTTTCTTCTTTTTTTCGCCCAATTTGTTTAATAGTTTTTCTTCAGAGGGTGTGTAGGCGTGTACGGTATCCAACCGCGGACACCCAATAAGAACTATACATTCACTTACACAGGACCTCTCGATGCCCTTCCAGATATCGTGTATGTTTATTTAGAATTCCATTCTCATGCAAAACAAGTTTTTTTTAAACTAGGTCCTTGGTTATGCATTAATTAGGACAAAATGGGAATAAATTATCCGACTTCAACTAACATGTCAAAACAGCTTATATGGTTACGATGTGGACAACTTACAAATCTACATTTATATGTTGCTACTAGTTGATGAATTACAGAATTATCAAAAAATATATAGATTATATTTGCGTTATGCCTAATAAAGAAAATCAAAATAAATATCAATATAATATCGTGCAATCCCGCGTCGTTTCTGATTGACCTTTGTAGTTTGCGTAATATAAGCAAGGATATACATCCCTTGGTAACATGTTAAAATCGTGAGTTAAAAGCATTATGACCATCATTTTCTTTTTCTGTAGAAGAAGTTACCTCTCTTTAAATACAAGTATCAAACATAAGCTCGTAATATCATTGTTGATTTTGGTTGAAGTTGTTTGATTCCGGTGTATTTTGAAGATGAGATGTATGTTGTCATCGAAAGGTTATCCTTTATAGGTCAAGGTGCCTATATTTTATATAGAAAAGTGTCCCCCCCCCCCTTGTTCGTGCTAACCTCCTCCCCCTCCCCTTTTAAAGGCGATCTGCCGCCCCTCCCTACTTTACCAGTTATTTGTTTGTGCCAAAGAAAAAATATATATAATTTCTCAAGTCATGCATATACTCAGTTGCAAATACACATGGAAATGAGTGTCAATATTTCTCTTTATTATATTTTTCTCCTCACCTGCTATCTTTCCCCTCCTATGATATTCGCATCATTCTATCCCTCTTTCCTTACTCTTATTCTCGCACAGATAATCTTCCTTTTAACCATTGCATTGACTGTTTCGGTTTATCCTCTACTTCCCCCCTCTCTCTCTTCCTGTCTCTCTCTCTCTCTCTCTCTCTCTCTTCCCCTCTCTCTCTCTCCCTCTCTCTCCCTTTCTCTCTTTCCCTCTCTTCGATTATCACCCTCTGTACATTTATCTTTTCTTCAATATTTCTTTGATATCATATTCATATGTCTGATGCATGTTCTTCTTGTTTTGGACTCTATTTGTTTTGTACATTCAAATTCTGTTGTTAAAACCAATTTGTATAGTTTATGTTGAATAATTCTAGTTGTAAGCTGACCTCATCCGATGCTGCTGGTCTGTTTTTATATACAAAATAAATTAATGAATAAATCAATAAAAAAGTAAATACTTATTATCATTATTATTATTACTTTCAGCTAATACAAGTCAATCCTTTACTGTTACGGTCTCTTTTTTGTTTGACTGTTAAATACAAATAATTATTTTTCTAAAATATGAAACAGTAAATGGACTACTCACGTTTTATGTATATCAGTAGGTCTTTAAATGCAGATCAATGACGTCATTCACTGACTTTAGTTTTAGAGGAACGATGAGTTGTTTCGATGTAATAATAATTGAGGAACAATGAACTATAAACTACTGGTTAACAAGTCTGACGATATAGTCCGTAATAGCAGTCCGTGTAGAACGTGCTGGCGGCTCAAATTGATATTAACTGGGAGAATGATCGCGCATGTATATATAAAGCGCCAATATATAGTTGCCTAATCAAATGCGCTGATGAGACTAATTATTTAAAGATAAGTCTCCTGAAACGATTCCAGTAACTTTTGACCGTTCGGCTTCGATCGCTTGCATTTGCATCATCGAATGTGTTCAACTAGCCTGCTTAATATAAGAGTAAACTCGAAATGTTATCAAAAATTCGGTACCCAGCTCCAAGTAGACCAATGTATAGCAGTCCACGAAGAAGAAATAACATGCAGCGTCAGCAAGTCTAACCAAACGGGATCAAGTCTAAGTTTATGATTGGTTAACATTTTGCACGTGATGGTGATGTCATAAATTTCGTAACCGAAACAGTATGTGTGCATGTCTGTGGGGGTGGTAATTTGTGTTGGCAACCCTGCGTAGGTACACCAACGGAAATTTGTTAGAGCATTCCCCCTGGAACATCAAACACTTTGTTTGTTAAGGGTAGGGGGGAGGGAAGCACAGAGGCATCCATCCTCACTCTGATTTTCATCTAATTAAGAGTGAATAAGAGATACACTGTCGCTCATATTGGTGAAATATTTTAGTTTTACCCCAAATTTACCCCATAAATTGGGGTAAAACAAAAATATTCCAACTATATGAGCGACAGTGTAGAAAGAGCGAGGGGAAAATGATTGGATGAGTGAGTGAGTTTGTGCATGAGCGAGAGAAATAGATTGATTGTCGAGGTGCGCGCGCACGAGAAATAGAGAGAGAGAGAGAGAGACATAGAGAGAGAGAGAGAGAGAGAGAGAGAGAGAGAGAGAGAGAAGGGAAGAACCAATTGAGTGGTAGAGAATGTGCGAGTGTGTGCGAGTGTATGTTGTGTGAGACAGAGGTTAAGTTAATGTGTGTGTACTATAAGAAAGAGAGACAGATAGACAGACAAAAGGTATGTGGGTTCGTGTGGAAGTGTGTTTGTTTGTGTGCGTGTGTGTGTGCGTGTGGGTGTGTATGTGTGCTGTACTGTACAGTACTATGAAGCTCCTTAGAGATGTATTATCTAGGAAGATTAATGAATATTTGATAGAGAAGTTACAACATTTATTTGTTTTGAAGATTCATGGAGGACGGGGATTTTCAGATTTTGTAAATAAGGTATATAGGGAAATTTAGTAGGAAATTACCTAGGAAATGACCATTTGTTAACAGACTAAGAGAAATTCAGTATAAACTGCTTCATGGAGCAATATATACTAGAGAACACGTATTGAGATTCGGCTTTGTTGAAGATAACTTGTGATCATTTTGTAAGCAAAAGATTTAAACATATTTACACTTGTTCTGGGAGTGTGTACATGTTCAAAGGTTATGGCAGAATGTAATAGCTAAGTTTAAAGGGAACGTTGAGTTCTGTTTTCAGACCGCAAATGCCTTCAAAGTGCGTGGTTATTGCTCTTATTCTCATCTATGACATTTTGATTTTTTCATCAATCGTACAATCTATGTAATGAAGCTGTTTTGAATTCATATCAAGATGGAAAATAACTTTATTTTATTTCTAAGATTGATTTGTATTGTTTGTAATCAATAAAAAAAAAATATTGAAAAAGAAGAAAAAAGAGTGTGCGGTGTGTTTAAATGTGTGTGAGTTGATGAGGTAGAGAATGTGCGAGTGTGTGTTGCGTGAGGTTGAGGTTAAGTTGTGTTTGTACTATAAGAAAGAGAGACAGACAGACAGACAAAAGGTATGTGGGTTCGTGTGGAAGTGTGTGTGTGTGTGTGTGTGTGTGTGTGCTTGTTGTTGCGTACATTACTGTGAAGCTCCTTGGCTATTTATTGTCGAGGAAGGTTTATTTATGAATATTTGTTAGAGAAGTTACACAATTTATTTGTTTTGAAGATTCGTAGGACGGGGATTTTTTAGATTTATTAAAATGAGGTATGTAGGGAGATATTTAGTAGGCCTAGGAAATTACCTCTTGATAACAGACTAAGAGAAAGTCAGTATGAACTGTTTCATGGAGCAATATATACTAGGGAACACTTAGCGAGATTCGGCTTTGTTGAAGCAGGGATATGACTTGTGATCATTTTGTAAGCAAAAGATTTAAACATATTTACACTTGTTCTGGGAGTGTGTACATGTTCAAAGGTTGTGGCAGAATGTAATAGCTAAGTTTAAAGGGATAGTTGAGTTCTGTTTCAGACCGCAAATGCCTTCAGAGTGCATGGTTATTGCTCTTATTCTTATCTATGACATTTCTATAGTGCCCTTTTAGAACCTAAGATTGCTATGAAGGTAATTTTAGACCCCAAAATGTGTGAAATGTAGCCAATACGAGCATACCAATTCAGCTCCACTTTAAAAAAAAAAAAAGTGAAGGTTAATTAATTATTTAATTAAAAATAACAATATATAAGCCGGCTGGTTGTGCGTAATATAAGCAACACGGAAATGCCAACATAAAGCCAACATCGGCTGTGGCTGAAATACGACGTAAAAGGCGTTATTTCGTTTTTTCAACGGCTTTTTTCAAATTTTACAAAATACCTAATATTTGTGGTGGTACACAAGTATTAGAAATCGTTATATTTCAGCCGTATCTGAACCGATTTTGATCAAACAAAGATGATTTTGTCATTTAAATACTATGTTCTTTCAAATTTGACACTCAGTCTTTCCTTATCTCACAACAAATTATTTTGTATAGCGCCCTCTGCAACAGAACTCAACTATCCATTTAAGCTATGGGAATTAAGGTGTGTCGGGTGGGTAGGGTTGTCCGGTAATTCCCCACGAATACAGACATTTGACACAATTATTTTTGCAATGAAATATTGGATATATAGATGCAGGGGAAAGTTCGTAATATTGTCTTTGGATGAGTTTAAAAAAGAACTGTTCATATTTTAATAAGAAAGAAGAAAAGAATATTGCAGGGAGGGCAGGTAAATTAGCCTTACATTTACAAAAGTGGGGACAAGTGAAGTTTTCATGAACTTTCAACACGTTTATATTATTATTATTTTTGTAAATAGATTATTTCAATAGGGTTATTTGTTTTATGTTACAACTGATTTCTCTTTTTTTCCTCATCAATCGTACAACCTATGTAATGAAAATGTTTTGAATTCATGTCAACATGAAAAACAACTGTATTTTATTTCTAAGATTGATTTGTATTGCTTGGAATCAATAACACAAACTATTGGGGGGAAAAGAAAATTAGAGTGTGCGGTGTGTGTGCGTGTGTGTAAGTTAATGAGGTAGAGAATGTGCGAGTGTATGTTATGTGAGGTTGAGGTTAAGTAAGTGAATGTGTGTGTAATATAAGAAAGATAGAGACAGACAAACAAAAGGTATGTAGGTTCGTGTGGAGGTGCGTGTGCTTGTGTGTGGGTGCATGTGCTTTTTTGCATATGTGCGTGTGTTTTGTGTGTGTGCGTGTGTGTGAGTCAGTGAGGTAGAGAATGTGCGAGTGTGCGTTGTGTGAGACAGAGGTTACATGAGTGTGTGTGTGTACTATGAGAAAGAGACAGACAGACAAAAGGAATGTGGGTTCGTGTGGAAGTGTGTTTGTTTGTGTGTGTTTGTGTGTGTGCGTAAGTGTGAGTTAATGAGGTAGAGAATGCGCGAGTGTGCGTTGTGTGAGACAGAGAATAAATTAATTTGTGTGTACTATTAAAAAGAGACAGACAGACAGACAAAAGGTATGTGGGTTCGTGTGAGGTGCGTGTGTCTGTCTGTGTGTGCGGGTGTGTGTGTGTGTGGAGGCGCGTGTGTTTGTGAGAGAGGGGGGAATTCTAAAAAAAAAAACAGAAGAACAGTTATTTTGGAGGATGATGTGGTAGACTACTACGAAGCTTGGAATGATGATATTTGTTCGAATAGTTATCAGAAAATGTTCCCTAAACAATTCGGCCTGAACAGTCTCAGTGAACACAACATACACAGAAATCTGAATAGCGCCATCTAGCGCTGATGAGTCATTGTCTTTTATCTAAAATAAAGCGAATTGAATAATTCAATTACTTGACGCTTGGTGTATAGGATTATGAAGCATATCCAACCTTTCTCTTCAAAATAAAAATACTAAATAAAATGAACGTTTAATTTCTGTATGCCGTTTCAGACCAAATCAGTCACACCGCCAAACCGACCCCAAACTTTCGCTGGAGTTACGTATTGTTTGATCGATCTGTTGTCCGCCTGTTTTAGTGTTGTGTGACTTGAGTATGCGAGAAATTGTAAGAGTATGTAAGCTCGTGTATATGTATACATGTATCGGTTGTCTTGGGTGAGAATTACATTTTGATTTTATTTTTTGAGTGGTAGGTATCAAATACCACTTTTAGCCCCCTTCAAGTTTAAATTTATTTATTTTCCTTTTAAAGACATTAAAGATATCCATACAAACAACAGTAATAGATGTAGAAACTGTTATTAATTCCATATATCATACAGTACATGTACCGAAAAACAAAGTTATGTAGCTCCCTTCGTAAATATACTTGTTGTAGATAAATAAACAAAAATACAGAATGAATAATGAAAGTCGAACGATGTAGCTACAGTCTTTTTTATTCTGATCTTGAAACTTTCCTAAATGTGACTCCTGTAAAGATTCGATGCATCTGTATGACTGTTATTTTGCATTTTCTTATAATGTTATGTATTACAAATATACAATGAGCAACTAGGAAACGGCAGGAATGTATGAATCACGTGATTTCAAAACATTAATAATTTAATAAAGAATATCAATATTACGATATAGTTATCAATACCAAATGGTTATTTATGTGAAACCTGCATATAAAGGCTACACAAGAGAGACTCGAAAAGTAGGCTTTATATAGGCATGTTATCTTTATGTTTAACTTCAGTTAGAAACACTCTTCAAGGAAAAGATAAAATCTAGAGTCTTTATAGACGGGCGACCATTTCCATACAGGTGAAGCATGATAGACGATGAAGCTGTCTACCATCATGTAAATCCTCACTCGCCAATAATGTTTTATAATGCCTTTTAGTATGGAGCCATGAAAGCGAATACATCTAGAGGCTCAAAAATATTTAAGAGTGGTGTTCTTTGTAATTATCGTCATATTCGGATCCAAACATACATTCCGTTTTTGATTTGATTTTATTTTATTTCTGCATTTTTTCCATATAAAATATAACTGAATAACAAAGAACATATAAATGTAAGGTATGATACAACATAAACAAACAACAATTTCTTCATGTCAAAATGTTTTTTTTTACATAATATATGTGTCGATAGCTGGCGCTATAACCTATATCATTACTGAAAGTCACATCTACAAACAGTATTAGTACAGAATAAAATAACCAGCCTAGAATGCTATAAACACGATAAGACAGAAGACATTAAACAAACAGGTCATAAACATACGAAACGGATATCAAATCAAAAAAAAAAAAAAAAACAGATTTAACCATTATTATGGCAGTATGAAAGACATTTACATGTTCATATATCTACAAATGAGCAATGGAATACTATAATAATGTAAATTAGGCAGAAGTTGATGCTTCATTGTGACAATTTGTTTATATTCAAATCTTTTTAAAGAAGGTGTATTATACAAACAAGTTTCGTCCCTCTACTTTCTCGAAAAATACATAAAAAATATGCAAGTATATTCTTCTTCCGAATGAAATTTCAAACCAATCAGAAATTTCATCCATTCTGCTGTTTCCAGCTTTTCAAAAAAGTTTAGATTTTGCCCACTCAAATTTTATAATAATGCTTATACCGGACATTCAATACTCAAGTGCTTCTAACGGATACCAAAAATGATTTTTAGACCGCACACATTACATCCTACACATGCTTGAGTTGTTATTACAGAGCTATAATAACTCAGATATGGTCGCTCCAAAATTTTCATCGACAATATGTTTCGCCTTTTCCTGGTTTTGAAGATCAATCACGTAAGGACCCGTTCTGATTTTTAAAGAATATTTTCATTAATGTGGACAGTATTACAGTAGTGGTACGTTTCGGGTATAAAATGGTATCAAACTTGATTTGCAGAATATAAAGTTATCTCTGATCACTCGCATATTTATTAACAAACATTCAGCTTTTTCTTATTTTTGTGTGTGGTTACAAAATTTTGTTTAATAGTTCTCTGACGTCGAGATTTATTAAGCGCTATATAAACACTGAATATTATTATTATGCGTCACTTTATGTACGACATCCATCAATAATTACCCCAAAATGAAAAAAAGAAAAAGGTTTCAGATTTATTATTTGGTGCTGTCTTATAGCCCCCTCTAATAACCCTCTAATAATCGAGCAGCAGGGTGGGAGCAAGGGGGGGGGGGGGTGTTACTCCTTTAACCCCAATGTATCCGCCCTGAGAAAGAGAGCTGGGTTTCACATATCATTGCAATGACAGGCTGGCATCTAATGTTACACAATATTTGTAAAGATGAGAAGACGAGTTGTTTAACGAAGCGTTACAAGAGAGACAAATGAGGCATGATGTCCCAGATTTTTCAAGAGACATGAGACGCTCTCGATCGATCCATTTAAACGACAGGAAGAAGAAGAAGATAAAGAAATAGAAGGGAATAGAGAGAGAGAGAGAGAGAGAGAGAGAGAGAGAGGGAGAGAGCGAGAGAAAAAAGAGAGAGAAAGAAAGAGAGAGTGAGAGAAAGATAAAGAGAGATGGAAGAGAGGGGTGTAGTGATATGGGGATGAGACAGAGAAGGAGGACAGAGGGGGAAACAAAGACAGACGGAGATAGAGAGAAAGAGAGAAAGAGAGGGAGAGAGAGAGAATGTAAAGAGAAGAAATTAATATATATTTATAGAGAGAGAGAGAGAGAGAGAGAGAGGGGGGGTAGGGGTGGAGGGTGGTTGCGAATTATCGTTCTTAACTAGAAGGAGTACCAGAGAAAACTGTTGAAGAAAGCGAGGTTATTCAAGGATGTCAGCCGGAAAATTAGGACAGAAAATTGATGTGGCCCAGATTCCCAAGGCAGGTATCGCAACACAGATGGTGAAGAAAGGGGGCAGAAGGGGCGACTCCGCCTTTGTTACATTAAAAAGAAAAAAAGGCGTGTCATCATGGAGAAGAGGGAATTATGAATCACAATGAATACAATTAGTATATATTTTTAATGACATATCATATCCGATTCGTTTTACGCAATTGGGAGTAATAAGCCTTAGTATCAGAAAAAAGAAAGAAAGGAAAAAAAATCAGAATTAGGGGGGACGGTGCTATATACCAGTATCGTAACGATTTTTGTTGTATTCATCCACCCTACTCGGTCCAATCCCTACCCCCGGCACCGTGCCACACACCCGCACACACTATTTCGCCATATAATAAATCTGCAATTATATTATTTCGGATAGTGTTCTTGCTTCTTGAATTGACCCGACCGTTTTACCCCATTTCTGTTTACGACTCGCTTTATGTTGTGTCATTACAATTAAAGCATTGCCTGCAGTAGCAACGATATACAAATTAAATTATATATCCATATTTACAAATGCTCAAAGCGCTTACTAAATCAACTACATGTTGTTACAAAAAAACAATAATTTATGACAGAATATAAATTCAAAGGAAAAGTATTTGTAGTTATAATAAATATCGAATGAGTTCAATTTCTCATTGGCATTCTAAAGTGCAAAGAATAGGTCACTTTAGGTCTCACTTTACAAGTTACACCATTTCATTCTCTTTAATCAATAATCGCTTTCATTCTCAGCAATCAAAATAGACATCAACATTTTTTATTACCACATCATGCTTTTAAAATGCTTTTACTCGATACGTGTTGACTGACAATCTTTTCTTTCTCGAAACTTTCACTCGCAGACATAGACATGCGTGCATGCATAATATATATAAAATATCAATTCGTTTCCGTGCTGTGCTTGTTTGCAAGTATTTCATGCTGCCTCCCAGTTCGCAAATATACTTAAACCCCTTTCACACGTAACTGATAAACAACGTTAAAAAAATCCGCCGCGGCAAAATGAGACAACATAAGCAAAGAGCGCGCCATATTCTGTTTATAAGGCCCAATGCACTTGCTTTTCATTCCTTGCAAAATTAGATTTATTCATTCATTCATTTTTAAAATATTTATTACATATTCATCTATTTATTTGTTAGTTCTTTTATGTATTTCATTGTATTTATTTATTCTTTCATTCATTTTTTCATTAGGTATTTACAGTGTATTCATTTATTCACAGTTGTTTCATTTTTTTTTTAAATATCTTTTTCTTTTTATTTCGTTATTTGTTTATTTATTAATTCATTTATTTACTTTTTTTTCTTCTTCAAATTATTGATCTACATGTATTCATGTATTCATTCATTTATTTCGTTCAAACATTCATCCATTTTGCGATGACGGCATTTCCCGACGCGGTATATCGCTCATTGTGTGAATGAAGCTTTCGGCTACTCGACGATCGACCAAAACCGATTGCCGTTTCCACTTTTACTAGGACGAAAGCGCGGGAAAACTTGGTGTACAAATATTGACAGAAGGTAATGGAACACAAGCGTTTCATGGACTCCGTATGACCAAAAATAGTTTAAAAGGTTCTGTGTTGTTAGAATAAATCGACAACGATGGTCTTTTAGGCATTCCGACAGGAATATTTATAGAGATATTAATGATAATGGATTTTCATCGCCTATCATGTATGGTGAGAGTCAGAAGGGGCCTGGGCTAACATTTAGAGTATGGCCTGTATTCCGAACTGCGGTTTACATTAAACCGCAGTTTAATAGTGTGAGCTGAGTCCAGTTTAAGTCACTTCTATATCGGCCCTTTTAACTGTAGTTTCAGATTTCACTTTCTGAAGCCCGGTTTGGTTTAAACTTCAGATTAAGACCGGTTTAATGAAACCTGGTTTAACTCGGGGGGGGGGGATACAAAGAGAAAAAATAGGGGAAAGGGACAGAAAGAGAGAAGAGAGGGCGGGTGAAAAAAGGGTAAGATAAAAGTATATCGAGATAAAGAGAGAGGGAGGGATGATGAGATATAGGGTAAAATTATAAAGCAAGACATCTCGAGAGATACAAAGAGGAAAAGGATGAGAACAAATGGAGATGAGAGAGAGAGATAGAGAGAGAGAGAAAGAAAATGGAAAAGAGAAGGAGAGAGAGAGAGAGAATGGAAGAAAGAGCAATAAAGAGAGAAAAGGAAAGAGAGAGAGAAGCAAAGAGAGAGAGGGGGGAGTAAAGTAAAAAGAGAAAGAGAGAGAGAGAGCATAAAGAGGAGAGAAGAAATAGAGATGAAGGAGAAGGAGAAAGAGTGAACATACAAATAAATTTCCGCTGCATCTCCATTTCACTATTTGTGGAGTTTTGAAAGGTCAGTTCTATTTGTACATACATGTATATATCAAGGTACACTCGAGAGCGCCATTGTGTGCATACATCGCGTGCATTGCATGTTTAAAGAGGCATAGTTTATGAATTTACAAATAAATAAGTTAATATTTAACATTTAGGTCAATTAATAATGTACGCATCTAGCGTGTTAAGATCACCTTCGGATCAAACTCCGGATGTTAAATTTTTAGTTGCCTAAATTGCGCATATTTTCCAAGGCCCGTTCACGATATGCCCATGAAAACATATACATGTCAATAGGGCCTGCACAAGAAGTCAATTTCTGTTTCCAGGAAAAAAAAAAAATGTATTTATTCATTCATTCATTCAATCATTTAATAATTAATTAATTAATTCACTCACTTATTCATCCATTATTCTATTCATTTATTTATTTGTTTGAAAACTTCCAATACATATTTTCAAGGGTTTATGTTTTGTTTTAGCTTTAAATACTGGTAGCGGACATGAAACTGTGATAAAACTTGTCAGGTATGTTCATATTATGGTGCCCCATTTTTATTTCTAAAAATAAAAATGTGTCAAACGTTTCGACATTCCGTCTTAAATTTCTATAGATGACATTTTGTGTCATTCTTTTCACCTATTTCTCTTCTTGAAAATCGCGAAATAAGGAACGTCTAGGCTTGCACGAAAATTTACTGTCCTGTCATGCATGTTCAAATTGTTGATTGTTTTCGGGACTATAAATTAAAAACCAGCTTCAATTATCAATCGAAGTAATAAACCGATATAAAATCTATACTTTCCACGTTCTCTGTCATTCTAAACACCATGTTTTACGACTGTATTGCAATAAAAAACGTCTCAACATGAGTCAAATGAAAATGATATCTCATACATAAAATGCCCTTTTTTATATTTTTTTTTATATCTCATACATAAAATGCCCTTTTTTTCATTATCGTAGAGTAATGTTGATAATTCGCGGTGCTAATAACAGTTTCCTTATCAAGCAATAAGTGACCATAACATTAACAAATTCTGTCATTCCATAAACATAATTTCATAATTTTAATCACTGTCATCATTAACGTTTCAAGTACTGGTATATCACGTACGGAGAGCTAATAATATCCGGAGCTAACTTGTCATATTTACGCATTAAAAGGCAGTCAGTAAAATGTGTCCAAACCAAGGTTTATTGTCCATTATCTATTATTGTTATCTTTACACTGGTCCGGAACCCAGAAAGTAGATACTTGTGGAAATCAATGTGACAGAAATAAAAATAGGTCAGGCAACAATGAAGCTCCGGGAAAGCCATCTGTATATCTAGGACAAATACGTAATGAAGATAACGAGGTGATATATTATTAGACAGACGTTTCCATTTATTTTTGGATTTTTTTTTTGCGTGTCGTTACCTTTGAGTGAAGATGACAAGCGAAAGCCTAATCCTTTTTATGTTTCTTTATTGATTATAATTTCTTTTTTCATGGTGGTTGCATATGTTTAAAAATGTATTTTTATAATCAACTAATATATGATTATTTTTAACCTAAAGGCATGTGAAAAAACAATGCTTAATGAAAAAGACAAAATGTTATAATAAAAACAGCAATAACAATAATGATAATAATGATAATGATGACAATAATAATAAAAATAATAATAATAATAATAATGATAATAATGATTTTTTTTTAAATGATAAAAATAATGATAATAATAATAATAATTATAATAATAATAATATGTCTTGTATACTCAGGATAGCCCAATCAGTATTAATACAGTTTTCTCTGAGGGCCCTGCAATCATATTATTACCCCGGCTTTATGTTTAATTAAACAAATATTAATGCACGTCATATACCCTTTTTATGTTCTTTATAAGACCATTTTATCCTGTTGCCTCAGGAATCTCTCTGGCTAACGGAATATTTTTCCCAAGACGGTATTAATTGACAAAATTTCTCCAAATTGTACAATCTCTAGTTTTGTTCGTTATCTTTCATGCCTTTGTGACTGTTTTTTCCTTTTATTTTGATGTTATTATGTTTAAACCTTTCAGACCTATGAAAAAAGGGAAAGAAAAGTCAGATGAGCTAAATCAGTCTAAATGCTTTGTTCAATGTCGTCAATAAACTATGGTAAAAAAGACATCAGGAAAATAAAGGGAAACAAATACCCACAGAGAAAAGGAGAAAAGTAGAGTGCGTAGCTCAATTTTCAATATTTGTATTATTAATGCAATACACGAGCAAGCCAGGTGAAGTTTCAAAACAAAATATTTTATATGAATTTCCGTTTTTCATTTTCGAAACATTTAATCAAATGGGAAGCAATGTATGAATACATACTAATGTCTTGTACAAATATTTATATTGTTTTAATTTATCTTTCAAATGATTTTGTCCGTATTTGTAATAAAAATTTGCCTACGTATTATGAGGAAAAATAATCATGAACCATCTGAATGAAGGTTTCTAATAAATACAATATTACTCCTCATTATGCCAATAACTGACCCCCAAGGAAAGAAGACTTGAAAAGAACACAAAAAGGGAAGTTTTTCGTTATAACATTTAATTCAATTCAATTTCGTTTCACCAAAGCAATTTAAATGAATATAACATACATACATACATATAACTATACATTGTTACATATAAAGAATAGAATACATGTAAATACATTGGTTCAACAATATGAAAGCTGCTTGGCAGGTAGAAGCCAGAAAGGAAGTGACCCTTATAAGTGGCCGACCTAAATATATATAATTAAAAGATAAATATAAGTGCCAGATTACAAGAACATGATATGCTCAACAATTCCAGCAGGCTTTTCCAATCAGCTTAGTAAGAATTAATTGAGGATAATCGACCCATTTTCTTTCATTCTCGTTTTAAGGTATTAAGGCCCCTTCAGACTAATTTTGATCTGCAATTTGAAATTGAATCCATCCACTCTCGGTGGCATTGCTCAAGTAAGCATTAGATCTAATCTCTTTGAAGATAAAGGTGCTTTCGGGTCTTGCGATAACTTTGTGAAAGAAAACTGTCTACAAGGAATTATGAAAAAGGCTGATTGTATTATGAAGAGTATAATTAGCATATAATTAAGTGGGGTACAAGGTGAAGTTTTGAAATGATCAACATGAACAAAAAAGTTACCAATCTTTGCTGAAGATCGCATGCACTGCTCACAGAAATTGGTCGCTGGGACTACATGAAAACGTGACATACATGTATGTCCCGAACTTTCCAGGTATGTCTTAACATATATTTTTTTTAAGATGAGGGCATTTGAAGGATATTCCTTTTAGGGCAACATTTCTACTACTAAATACCTTCAGACTGATGAGAAAAGAATGCGGAGCTCCCACATTATTCTCACTCTTTACCAGAACTCAACTATCTCTTTAAAACTGAGAGCTGTTTGTGAATGGAATACCGTACCGCGACGCCTTCTCGATATTCACACCCGTTACCTAAGCAACGCGGTGGTACGACTCGTGACGTCAATGGATAGCTTACGATGGAGGAAATAGTACGTGGCATCTGTCATCGCTTCAAACAACAAAATAAAACAAAAACAAAAACAGCATCGTTGGAGGAGAGACAATGAGCTTATCTCGTGATCGCTTGATAATGAACTATGATGAATAAAACTGCTCGTCAGTCCGCAGTTCAAATGCTAGCTGTCATGGCGAATTTATTTCCCCTTTTCGCACGCCATTTAACTGCAGCATAGGCTTAACAGCGTTTGATCTTGTATTTTTCACGATCTTGTTAACATAATAGCAGCAGATCGTAAACTCATTCTTGATGAAGAAAAAGAATGGAAAAAAACAGCAACACAAAAATAGACCGCTCGTACCATAAATTAATGGAGCTCGATCGATATTTTCTAGAATTTTAAAGAAAAATAATCTTTTAAGATCAAAAGGCTTTTACTTGGTATGTTCATTTAGCAGTATTGTTTTATACACCTTGTCGTCTGGGCAGGCGCGTAGCCAGAGTTTGATGTTTGGGGGGGGGGGGCACACACATGTAATCGATCGAGGTAAAAAAAGGGGTCTACAAAATTTCAACCGATCCTGGAAATTTTAGGGGGGCACGTGCCCCCCCCCCCCCCCCCCCGTGCCCCCCCCCCCCCCCCCGTGGCTACGCGCCTGCGTCTGGGCGAGAAGATGTTTCCTTTGTGCTTTTAAAAGCTTTAATTATCGTAAATGCCTTTCTGACTGTATTTATTTTTATTGGCTTAGCACGGGTGCAACCACGATAGGGAAAAGGTGGTTCATAAAAATGCAATCCACACGGTCACCACGTATGGAAGTAGGGAGAGGTGGTAATTATTATTGTCATTTTTGTTTTAAAATTAATTGTCAATAATGTCTTCCCCTCTCCTTTTCTTTCTTCCTCTTCCGCTTCTTTTTTTTTATGGAGGGGGTGGGTGGGATGGGATATTTGCCTCTGATCATATCACTATCTATTATATCATTGGATCACAACGCAGAGCATAGGGTAAAGATAGGTTGGCGCCGAAGGAGTGAGCTTTATATGGCATATAGCACATGTATGACGGTATCTTTATATTGACAAGATTGATTGCACCCAAATGTCCCAACTCATTATTTGGTAGACGTTTTTGATGAATCGCTTCCGCAAATATGCCATTTATAGAGCACACTGAATTTAAACTATGAATATATAGATGATTCAAATAGCATTGCACCTGAGCTCACTCTTCCCAATTTTTATTTGCCCTAATCTATCTTTATCCTTCTCTGTCCCACTCTCTCCACCCTCTCTTTATGTCTGTCTCTGTCTCTCTATCTCTCTCTCTCCCTCTCTCTGTTTATCTCTCTTACTCTCTCTCTCTCTCTCTCTCTCTGGCTGTTTCTCTATCTCTCTCGTTTTCTCTTTCCTACAACAATCAGACATACAGCGTACGTGTTGATGCATTATTATGACATTGAACTGAGAGATTAACAGAACGGTAGATATCAGTAGTAAAAAAAAAATTGAAAGTATTAAAAGAGAGAAAGGAAAAGAGGTAGGCTTAAATTGATATGCAAACTATATTCACTTCCTCTCCTCTGCGGCTTCATCTTATTTTGTCATGCAATGTACGAAATTGTATACTAAAAATAACCGAAAATACGAAAGATATTGATCTGACAAGATAGCATGTCTGAAACAATGTTGATTTAGACAGAGGGAATTGGAAAGGGTTTAAAGAAAGAAAAGGGGTTATAGCTGACTGCCCCCATCCCTCCCTCTTCTCTAATCCTACGCCTTATTTCGTCATCCAATATACGTCAACAAACAACAACATGGAACTGGAGGAATAGCATTTCTAAACACATTTCATGATCGTTTATTATCTAATTTACAAACTGAGAGGATTAAGAAGGAAAAAAGGAAAAAGGGGAAAAGTAGGAGAAGGGGAGGGAGGCAAAAATTGGAGTCCCAACTTTCCATTTTCTCTGCGACTTTGCCTTATTATTTTTATGTTATATAGGTCATCATTGCAGAAATCAAACAACATTAAACTGATGATCATTATAACATGTCCGAAAACTGATTGTTAATTGTTTTATTTCTAGAGAAGGTTTGGGTAAACAAGAAAGGGATAGATAATTCCCCATGCCCTTACTCTCCTGTACGCCTTCGTATTGTTTCGGCATGCAATATACGTCATTACTAACAGAATATGAATGGGATTACTGAAAGCATATCCAAAATATAATGGACTAATCTTATCATTTGTTTAAGTACTGAAGGAGGTAAAGAGGAAAGGCTTGCTTACCGAAAGCAAGCAACAATTGAATAATGAGCATGTCTCAAACATTTTTGATATGGAAATTGGGTATATTTATAATTTAAAAAAGGGGAGCATGCCCCATTCCACCCCTTCCCCCTACGCCTTCGCCATATTTTGTCATGCAATATACGTCACTGCTGACAGAAAACAAACGAGAATATTGATTTAATATCTCTCCATTGGTGACTAGATGTGGAAGGGAGGCCAAATCCAATCGATGAAGCCCGGATTCGGTCTACCGAAATCAATTCTCAGCCCAAAGTAATAATAAACAAACATCAGACAATCATAACGCAATACCACTTTCATCACTTCCTGTATCATGCACATTTGCATAAAGCCTCAGGCTTTCAAATAATGTTGTATCTTGTAATTTTCCCGGAAGCTCTATCTCTCGCTTTTAAGATACTACAAAACATTCAACGCTACGTAAAAAAGAGAAGAAACAAAAGTTGGGTAAGAATAATTATTCTCCAACAGGAGTGTAATTGTGTAAGTAACGTTTTCTACAGTCTGGCCTGAGTTCTACTAATTCAGATACAGTGTACAGGGTAAAAGTCACGTTTAACAGATGAAGGAAAAAAACAACCTAGATTGAACTCGGTCTTACACTTGACTTTGTATATTTTGCTTTAAAAACCAGCGTCGATGTTTAAATTAAATGGATAACGGGCCCGAGAGAATACCTCACTGTTTGCTTGTTTGTTTAATTTTATTTCTGCACTTTTCAACATAATAGAAAGTAATAAATATAAACTAGACGGTACATATATATATATATTATTAACAAACGTTTTAATGTAAATCATTAAACACTCATACGCTTAAAAAAAGCACATAGTTGACAAATCATTTCAAAATTTAAAATTGCATAAGACCGCTTTACCTTAAGCTGATAATACTTAATTCACGTCAACACTCTCAAAAAATACTACAAATACTCTAAATAGTGAAAATGAATATTTGAAAGGGCCTAGGAATGTCACGGTTTTCAAAATGTTGCATCTCACTCATTAAACTGCTATCAAGATTACTATCATCATCTTCAAAGAGTTAAAACAAAAATAGAACATTTGCATTTTTAAAAGCGCACTTCTTTTAGGCCATTTAAAATGATGATTTACCACTCAAACGTTTACTATGGAGCACCACAAACTGATAATCTCTCCTAGGAATAAACTAGAAAGGGCTTACAATGATTTTGTGGGATTGTATGAAGAAGAAAAAAGCTATTGATGCTGATCCGGGATTACCATATTTAAGAGAAATTTTTCTGAAAGTTCATCTCGGAAGTATGCTTTCCATATTTGCCGTAACATTACTTCCCCGAGGAAATAATTTCTTGGTTAAAGAAACGGTAAAAGGGAACGTTACTATACCGCACAGCGGGATACCTGTGCAAGTCCTTCAACAATAGGGACTTTTAGATTTGTACGACGACAACGTGGACTGCTACGTGTGATGTCATTTTAAGGCACTGCCAGTGCCTTAAAAGGACTTCACACATGACACGTATAGCAGTCCACGAAAATCTAAAAGTCTCTAATAGATTGATGAAGACGGTGCCGTCAGTGACATCATAAAATTTCAGTTTAAAAAATGGCAATCCCGACAATCACCAAAATCAGATTCTAGAATTTCAATATTTATAAATATGAATTTCGATTAAAGTTTTATTTCATTCATTTAGTTCTGAATTGATGTAATTATGCTATAATTGGGGTATTAAACATGATCGAAGAGACTGTCGGAAAATCTATTTAATACAATTCAATAGCCTTGTCCATCGCTACTGTAATGCACAAACATCAGATTGATATATTACGTAAGACAAACTTGGATTCTATGGGATATACAATAAGGTATTGACATTTTCATCGAGTTGATTTTCATGAAAGTCTTAGCGATTGTTTTCTTAGTGGACAATTCATTCATGTTTATGTGTGTGCGTACGTGCGTGTGTGTATGTGTTGATGATCCAATCGATGTCGAATGCAAAAAAATATTTTAAACAATATTAAAAATACATTTAATTACAATGTTCTAAAGATCTATTGAGTGACAGCAACAAAAAATGCGAGAAATGTAAGAAATACACCTCGATCTTGTCGACAGGTAGAAACTACACAGGGCATGCATGCTCTAAATGGCGCCTCATTTGAAACTTGAAAGGACTTCAAGTGGCGACGCCACCAGCGAACTTCAAGTGCAAAATGTGTATTAAAGGCGGGGTAAAGGCTAACTTGGCTTTCATGACACCATATTATGTCTGGAAAATTATTCATGTTTTTTTCTCTTCGCTCCTGAGAATTTTTGAAAAGTTATTCGTGAATTTTGAACTTGATAACTACAAAGCCTTAAATTTCCTATATAATGTTTGGGGGAACCATTCGAAAATGATGCCATAAATACAATTCACTGATTCAATCGTTTGACTTGAATAGATTACAGTTGTATTCGGATGTTGCATAGAACAAGAGCCCTTTTCTTGCTTTATGACAGGAATTAGAAACATATCCCGATGAATATGCACCGGTATACCAGTTCAGCAGGCCCACATGTACTGGTAGAAACAACGCCGTGTACATAGTGCATGCGCTGCTTTGCAAAAATACATGTACTGTCAATACACACACACTCGGCTCGTAACGTTTGCATACATGTCTATGAATGAACGTGCGTGTGTGCATGTGTATTGCTCTCAACGCATTTGCTCCAAGCAGGTGCTACTTGCTAGCAGACGATACATCGCCAAACTTTCTGGATGAATTGCACGCTTACTTCCCGCTCTAATTTTCTGCTCCCGAAATAACGAAGCCACTGCCCATTTGCTGCTGCCAGCAATCATCGAAAGGATTGGAATCTGTGATTTTCTGTATATAAGGTAATTGTTGTGCTTGTAAATCGCTCTTAGTATTATTATTAAATGCATTCTCCGCAGTACAGCCAGCGCCGCACTAATATTGTAGGCCTAGTATCTGAGTACCGGTATTGCTTTTTCCACCGATCAACTTAGCTTGCTGTCTGCAACGTGTTTATAATACAGCAAGTACGTATACCATGGACCATGGTTGGTCCATGTATAACAACCGGCCTATATGACATGTGCAGCCTATTCTTAGACTGAATTTCCATTGCATTGCTTTACCCCTCATTCAACGTTAGGCTGCCTGCAACGTGTTTACAATACAGCAAGTATGTATACTTCTACTTCTACTTCTTCTTCTATGACGATACTCAGCAGGATCCATATTATAAGTTAGGATGTACTGCTGAGGAATCAACGTTCGCGAAATAGACCAAAGCTCTCCTCACGCTTCGGATTTGCGTATGTTGCACGCACGTGATTGCTGCAGTTGCGTCATCCATAGTCGTATTATACCTGATTGGCCCCGAGTCAGGCCACGGGAAAGACACATAGTCTTGTCATGCTACACCCCCTTTAAGCAAGGCATGTTGTTGAGCTGAGGGAAACAGAAGCATTGATGGCCTTTATAAACAGGTTTTCATGTGTTACAGGTAGGGCTTTTAATATAGGCCAAGATTTAACCCTGTCAAAAATATTAAGTTTCACAGATATATATGCCACTAATCACCATGTTAAAATATGACCTTATTGATGATGAAGATGTTTGTTATAAGTGGTTCGAGAACGATTTTTTGTTGTGGGGGGGGGGGGGGCCGGGGCTTGTTATTTTCTTGCATTTTCTGCATAATGTGCCTCATGATATATATTTTTTCGGGGGGATGGGGGGCTTGAACACATACACCTCTGCCTTTTTCATGCATGATCCATCCTGGATTCTTCACGGCTTACCCTTGCTTTTTAATTGAATAAAATACAACAGGATATACCGATGTGTGGTATAAGTGTACACAAACCCCATGCCTGCACAAGTGCACCATTTTCTTTCATTATCAAAAGAATTCATTTAACTTTACACACTTTTTTATGAACAAATCACTATCATCAGACAACGCCACTTTTGTGTTGCCCCTATGTTGTATGACAAGTCTTTTTAAGATTTTCTTTTCATTTAATACCACTTGAAAAAGTTGACTTCTCCTACTGTCACATTTCCAAAGTTAAAAGCTAAATTAAAACAAAATGCAGCTGCATTTCAGTAGTAATAAATGAGGATAAGGGCTTAAAGAAAATAGCTCACATTATAACCTCATGCCTTTACTTGATTGTGAATATTCAAAGCCATTATTTAACGACCTCTGTTGGTTCATATTCCATCCTTGAAATATATTTTAAATCATGAAATTGCATATCAAAATGTATGTCTGAACTTGGAAACAAGGGCACGGAAAGTAGACAAGATATTTGAATACTGAATTATTGCATTGCTGCTTTTTTTGTTTTTGTTTATTTTTAGCAGGCTAGTAACTTTCTGTTTGTTGTTGTATTTTCATAATTTTGTTTTAATTAAATAAAAATCAAGTGTCAAAAGATGAGTTGTACACATTTAATTCATAGAAAATATCAAACATCATAAGTTTGTTGTTTTAGCCATGACCCAAGTATACTCTTAAAGCCCCACTGTACTACTTATAGCTACTTGCGCCCTCTATAAAGCAAGCAATGCCTAATCGGTGACTGCATGCTGGTCCCCAATGATCCCCTTTTCCTTATGTTAATTGAGAGCTGATTTGATGAGATAACCACTTGTCAATGACCATGCTGGGTGGTCTAATCCCTCCTGGCCAAACTAGTGCAGACAGGCTTTAGAAGACCTCACTGTCAGACTTATATTGGAATTATTCATCATCGTCATAGAGGATTGCTACTGAGTGTGTCCTAGCTGCTAGGTCACAACGAATCCCCCTGTTGAAGCCTGTCTATAGGGCACACAACAATGTATGTGGTACCTTTTACAAATAAAGTTGACTACTCTTCATGCGATAACATTGAGAAAGAAACGGTCTGGAAGCAATTGGGAAAGGTTAATTGTGTAGTAAATAACATTTGTTCATCAATATGATAATACATTACTCGATCTTGTTGAATAGCACATTCACTGCACGCAGAAATGGGCATATGGGATTAAACACACATATGTGGTGTGAATGTTTGGTCCAAACACTTCAGCTTTGTCATCTCTTTCTTAATATGAGGGCATTTAAAGACCAATCCCTTTCAGAAGATTCTCTTCAGGAAAAATATCTACTATGATATTCTTCCAGAACTAACTTTAAAAGATTAAGAAAGCTCACAAGATATTTTACACCTTCCCTGCAAAGTCTACCTTCTCTTTAGTTTCCCCCACTACCTTTTCTGACCTCCAGAGAGTGTGTGTGGCATATATCAATAAGTGATGAAATCAGTTTGTTTATAAAACATGAGCCAATTTGATTTATTGGAACGAGAGGGAATGCAGCAAGGGTCCGCTGGATCTTCCCTTGCTTGTCCATCTAGTAGATTTCATGATTGGTTTTCGTCGAATCATGGCAAGGCTGATGCGTGAATTGATAATGGATTTCGACTCGTATTCTCGCCAGAGTATCACCTGTACAGAGCCATAATAATTTTAACTCTGTGTTAATATGAGTTCAGTCAGCTAATGCCCTTCTGGATCCAAACAGATGGAACATGTATGTAACCGATGTGCCTAGATATCCCCCTGGCCACATTTAATGTAAGGGGAAAAGCATGTGCGAGACACTACAGCTTTCTTTTGGTAGCAGTTTAAGATGAGAAGATTACTAATAAATAGCAACGTAAAGCTTCACTGTCCCAAAACCTTGGAATAGATTTCCCTGGAGGAAAATCATACAACCAGTTCACATCTATGTATCATAATTCACTTGATACGTCACTTCAACACCATGATGGAATCCTATTGCATTCACCTGTATTTGCATACTCAGATTGTAGGTTGTAAACATATGATGTGTTGCTATGTCAGGAAATATATAAGGCAAGCTTTCAGAGTTGTTACCAGTGGCCATTACAACTAAAGGTATTTGTAAGATACATTTGCAAACTTGTCTTTCCTTGATTGTTGGTAGTCATCTTGGTCATTTATTTTTTTCTTCTTTTCTTATGTCATTCTTTTATCTCTTCCTTGTCTCCCTCTCTCTTATCATTTTCTTCTCTCTCTCCTATTCATCCTATCTTTCTCATCCTATCTTTCTCCAACTTTCTCAATGTTGCACTCATATTTCAATTTTCCTCTTAATTTCCTGTCTTTAAAGTCACAACTATAAGAGATAATTTCCTTCTTATTTTGTATGCTCTGGACAGCAAACTGTATGCTGTTATCATATGCTATGTTATAGGTAATGTTACTTCCCTGAAGAGTTCCTACAGGTACTGTTCGAGTCTCTAAATATCTATGCCTAGCATTTCAGAATATAGGCCTATGCAGTCAGACTGGTAAATAACTGGTCTCTGTACTTCATTTGATTTGGCTGCTGTAATAAACAATTGATGAGATGTGATGGACAAGGCGCCTATCCCAGTTTGTACATGACCTTTCTGGAGTGCCATTTTTGTGTACACAATGTTCTGTAGAACATCAGGCGTTATTTCCTGTGTCTTTATCAAAAGATAATGACTGCACAGAGAGACACAGAAGAGACACATTCAAATTCATTTTAACCCACACAATACTAATTATGCTGTAGAAATTATTTATATGTACATGTATAGGTCTAGCTGCACTTAGTGATGATTTCTGTGTGTGGCAACTGTGGTCACGCTGTGTAAAATAGTGTTCATGCAATTTAGTAATATTGTCAGCAGTTGGAAAGAGTTTGAAGTCAAGATTCTAGATATTTTTTACAACCATAATCATACAAAGTATACAAACAATAATACAAAATACTGTATAGAATATGGAAACGACCTAAAGAAAAGCAAATGCTTGTGAGGAATAGCCCTGAAAGAGAGATAATAATCACAAAAACAAATTTCAAGTAAATACATGCAGAGTCAAATTAATCAATAATAGAAACAACAGTGTAAATTACACAAATTAAAACATATACACAATATTTTGGACAGACATTTAATACATGGATATGTTCTGTGGTCACTGTGTGTAAGACTGAAAAACACAATACACATTGCAATGATGGAGTGGACACAGTATCCTAAAATTGTGAATGCTACAAGTAACAAGGTGTTGTAATCCCCTTTTAGCAGACTGTGGAGTGTCCACAGAGTGTGACAATCTAGGCACATTAGACTGAACACACTTTTGCACATCCTTAACAATATAAAGTAAGAAGTAGGAGAAGGAGGAGGGGAAGTAGGAGACAAATGGAAGAAGATTGATGATGATGATGATGATGATGGAACGAAGAAGAAGGAGGAGGAAGAGGAGATAGAGAAAAAAGAGAAGGAGAAGAAAAAAAATAATGATGAGAAGAAGAAGGAGGAGGATGAGGAGATGGAGAAGAAAGAGAAGGAGAAGAAAGAGAAGAAGAAAGAAGACTAATGATGAGAAGAAGAAGAGTGATGAAAACAAGGAGAAGAAGAGGAGGAAGTGGACAAGGAGGAGCAAGAGGAAGTGGAAGAGGAAGAGCAGGAAGAGGAGAAGGAAGAGAAGGAGGAGCAGGGGAAGAAGTAGAAGAAGAAGAAGGGAAAAAAGAAGCAGATTATGTGTAGTTGGGTAAGATTTCACCAAAGATTTTCTCTAATTCAGTGCTGTTTTTCCCTTTGTAAAATACTTTTAAAATGCTTGTACCCGTATACATTTCTTTTTATAGGTTTCCAAAGCTAAACAGGTCTGTGCAGTGTGACTAAGTTTATCTTCATTCTTTTCCCCCTTTTCTTTGGGGGATGGGAGGGGGGGACAGATTTAGAATATGTCTGCTGTCGTTGTTTGACACTGTGAAGTCCACTGCAAGTATGCAGCCATTGTGAATGCTTCACCAACCATGCTCCTGCATCGTCGGTCAAGCTTGAAATGATGCCAATCTCATTTGGTTAATTTATTGACGATTACTCGATTCACGAGGGATGATCCGTGTGTGTGCACACCCGTCCAGTATGTTTGTAAGCTTCCACATCACATTATACGTCTCATTTAGTTAAAACGTTAAAGACTAAATGTAGACTGTAGTACAGTCAAACCTGTCTACAGCGACCGCCCAAGGGAAACACAAAGTGGTCTGTGTAGACAGGTTCCTTTAGTACATGTTTCAATGAGAAACCATTTTCAAGGGAAACAAAAAATGTGCTTGTTGTAGACAGGTGGTTTTTGTAGACAAGTGGTCACTAAAACACAAACTGTACCTATTCCCATTTAGTGTGGTATACTTGTCTACTTTAATACCACATTTTCAGCAAATACAGTTAACTCCTTTTGTGGATGGTGTAGAATGTCTCTGTGTAATGTACCCGTATGTAAATAGGAATGTAGGTCATATCCTGCTGTTAACCCCTGAAATTTGATTCTTCCAATTTATGTTACCAAGTTTACAAACATAGCAGAACTTTTGCTTAGTGATACAAGCTTTCACTCAAATGTAGAGCCGTTTGGATTGTTAATTAAGCCCTAAAGTTCAACGCATACAATGTCACTCAGTTTACAAACATAGCAGAACTATTGTAATTGCTAACTGTGAATGATGTACAAACTTGATGTAGTATACCCCTTGTGAGACAAGTTCTCATGTGTAGAGCCGTTTAGAAATTCGCCTTGATAAAAAAAGTATTGCTTTATTTCAATGATTTTCACGATTTCCACAACTGAAGCTATATTAAATAAAAAAAGAAAGACATGCTTTTTCTTTGCATAACTGTAATGTTAGATTATTTTTTCCCGATTATAATCCCCTCCTCTTACCACTCCATAATAACCTATTTTGAATTGAAGAAGAAAGTTGAGCTTTTTGTTTGTGCCCACACATTTTCAATTCAGGACATGAAAACTCCCTCGGTTTAATTGCCTACGGCAATGTGAGGGTTGACGGAAATTAGATCACCACAATTAAGCATGCCTCTCAAAGAGCCATATCCATATTGTCATCATGAAAGACTTATATCTCCTTAAGATAGAAAGGTACTTATTAAAGCAAAGGTTGAGTTCTGGGAAAGGCGAGAATGAATTCATGAACTTTTAAAGTTTTTAATATCAGTTTGGAAGAGTATCATAAAAGAAATGTCTCTTGAACAAGATTGCTCATCAAATGCCCTCATATTTGAAATATGACGGGAAATTGTATCGGGACCAACCATCCGTGCAACATGTGTGGGTGTTTTCTCCAAATTAACCTGATTCTGTTTAAGGTGCATGAGACATTCAGCACGATCGAGTCAATTTCGTATCATTTTTGATGATTCCTAAACCTCACAGTATACATGCTTATACTACAGTGAAACCTGTATATAAAGATGGTCCAAGAGAGACAAGAAAAGTGGCCTTTATAAGCAGGTGGTCTTTATGTACAGGTTCCTTAAATACAGTTTTCAATCAGAAACTACTTTTCAAGGGAAATAAAAAATGTGGTCTTTGTAGACAGGTTTCCTTTCTATACAGGTGGTCGCAAAAGCAGATTTGAATTTATATATTCATCCTTTCCCTATGGTGGCACCCACACAGTTTTACAATGTCATTGCATGACCGCATGACCAGAACTAAACTTTATCTTTACAAAGTCATATTCATATGATCATCACAGACTATTTATCTCTCCTAGATCTATGGAAAGATGCTTAACCCATTAATTCAAAGAAAATGTCTACCACATTGCCAATTCATCGAAATCGTGGATGTAAGGGTATTACTTCTAGATGCATTGGAAATGAGTACCGTATTGTGTATCTATGAGAGACATTAAAACAGTTTTTCTAGATATTTGTATCTGACGTGTCACTTAAAATTTTGGCACAATGAATACACACTATGATTATTCAATTTAGGTACACGTATATAGCCACTGTCTGTTTTAACATAGATTTGAAATGCAATCCTTCCACAGCATTTGACACTTGACAAATAAATGCTCTTACAACTGTAGTTAATTTCATGCCGTTATCTTCATATTTGCATCTAACGTATGTTGTATTTTCATTAAAGTGTTGTAATTTTGACCCATTATACACTATCATTACGGGTAGTCATTTTAGGTACATATAGCCATTGTCAAATTTAACAGCATTCTAAAATACATCATTTCCAAAACATTTGACAAATTATTGCACTTGTATCTTTTGCCTATACTTCAAAATATTGCACTTTCCTCATATCTCCCATTACAAAAAAGGTGTATTTTGAAACCAATACACTCTGTACTCCGTCATTTCATGTAAGGCCATTGTCATCGATCTAAAATTCAACCCTTCCACAACATTTCACAAATGTATGCACTAGCTGGCACCCTTTGCCTTTACTCGTCCATAGCATGTTGTAGGCTTAGTAAACACACTCACTCATATTGCATCAGATAGTGGCGTGCACTAAACCCATCAATTTATTACACCATGGCCTGGTTCACATCGTAAGGTTTCTCGGCAGTAAACCATGCTCCTACTCGGATTTCATACTGTGTGTATAATATATAATGTATGTACCGGTATGCCTTTGCATCACACTAGGGCTGTGTTCTTACTTGACAGTTCTTTAACTGTAAATCCTGCTGCCACAGGGATGTAATATTAGGGCTTACTTCTGGTGGTTGGGTCGTGTGGTCGCGTTACCCGACCTTTTGTGAAAGCATGCCCTTTAATTCACAAAATATCAGTGGTACTGTTTGTGAAGTAAACCCCTTTCATCTACAAATTATCTGGTTCAATTCACCCGACACTTTGTGAAGACCCTACGGCAAATCTTTGAAAGGTCGCATCATCTTCTGCGTTCATTTCACGAAAGGTTGTGTAACCCGTCGACCTGACCGGACGCGATTGCCCGATGATGCAAAGTAAGCCAATATTAGTGTGAATGTGTATAATATGTGATCACCTTTCTGAGATTATGCCCCTTTTGAAGACTATGGCCATGTTATCACACTATGCATTTTTTACTGATGCAATAGTGCTCCCAAAGAAATATGATATTCCTGTGAATGTATGTGAATATTTGCTCACTTTACTGATATCCCATGTATATGTATGCCCACATCACGCCATGGGCATACTCACACTGTGAAGGTCTTCCATGATGAACCATGTTCCCACAGGTGTGAATGTACATGTACCTACAAACCCACATAACAACTTCTGTTCGGTCCAGAAATATATACATGTATATGTTTATAGATATCTATATACATGTATACACACCCGCACACACACTATATATTGGCAGTTTATTTTATAATAACTGGCTACACAGGTGATCATCTTCCATACGAGTATGTCATTAGGTCATTACTTTTGTTCACAAAAACAACTTCAGTGCATGCAAACATGTTCATGCCTATACATGTATGTACGTACATGTTAGCATGCATAGAGTATGGTAATCATTTAGTCATTCATCTAAAATGCTGTGACATACCTATATAATTGCATGAGCAAAAAGAGAACAGTTACTAATAATTTGGAATTGTTTCTGCTGCTGTAAATGCTGTGAAATACCTATTATTGCATTTATGAGCAAAAAGAGAACAGTTACTCTCAATTTGGAATCTGTTTCTGCTGCAGTTAATTTTTGGCTTCCCCATCTTGGTTAACATTTACTTCATGAGCATAGTCCTGTAAATGATTTGATGCGTGTGAGACAATTTTGTCCCTATTAATGAGGACAATCGTCATGCAAACTGTATGCGATTTTCCTCATTACCGTCACTTCGTGAAAATAGGAACGATTTGATTAGAAATGGGGAGAAATAGTACGTTCACATCTAACAATGATTGTGGATGCACCCACACAATCACACACAAATACATACACACACACACACACACACACAAACACACTATATATTGGTAATTTATTTTCTTACAACTGGTTAAACTGTACAGATGATCATCTTGCACATACGTATGTTGTTAGTTTTCTACATTTGTTCACAAAAAAACACAACTTTAGTGCATAAGCCAATGTTGGCACTTACCATTCAATGAAAATGAGGGGGGAGGGGGTCATATTGTATTAAACAAGCTCATACAAAATTCAAGTGGCCTAAAAATTCCTTCTCTAATCATGATGAAATAATTATACTGGTGCAGATCCATAGGAGGGGGGGGGGGGGGCACCAGCCATTTGAAAATGTTGGCATCATATGTTCTGTTTTTTCTCAAAAAGGGGGTTGCGTCCCCTCCGTCACATTCCTCTGCCCTGATACAGTAGGTGAGCTACACCACGTATGAACATAGTCTTGTTCTTCATTCTCTCTCTCTCTCTCTCTCCTGCTGCAAGGGCACGGGCGAAGCTCAATTCCAATCAGATGGTTGCCACAGCAACCATGACATCATTGCAGTGAGGTGTAGACGAAAACCTCGACACTCGCGGCTTAATTGACCATCTGTGTTCTAAAAAATTGACATTTTCCTCCCTCGGACGGCGCTTGTACCGTCCCAGATCTGCGATCCATTCCCCTGCGAGTTTACGGTGCAGGCTCAGTATTTCCATGATACCATATTATATTCACAGACTTCTTTGACAGTTTTCATGGAGCATTTCAAAAAGATGATTGATGATACTTTGGGAATAATTTTTATTTTGATAGCTATCTGCCCTGAGAAAGTAATGGATTTTGAGGATCTTTGTCCTGTATAATTCTTTGTTCTGTGGCTAAATATAGTTCTAGTGATTGACTCTTTTTATTGCACACTAATAATTTCCCAACGCCACGTTTTAATTATCATGGGATATACCAAAGGCTTCAAGATTATTTGACTGTTTCCGGGAATGAACCCCATACATCATGCTTGACATTCATTTAAAAAAAAATCATAGTAGATAATGATTAGATTTTCAGAAACATTTATTGCTTGAAAGTAAATCTACAACATTTTTATTACATGGAACAGATTATACATTGAAGATAATGACAACAATTTTATAAAGTTCATTTATGATAATTCATGTTACACATTTAAAACTTACTTTAATGAAACAAAGAATAAGAATCTGGAATGTGATGCTTGATATATCACATATGACAAAATCTTCACCCATAATACACAAATGGAGTATTTATAGAACATACCGGTAATGAGGTTATTTTTAAAGATCGTACCATGCTGATCATCTGTAATTTTAGGACCAATTTATGACATCACACTACACAACATGACTCAGCGTTGCGGTTCTTTTCACTTGTTATTGAGGGTTATTTTGGTATGTTATACCATCTGCTGCCATCACCAATCATTACGTTACCTGGGGAGTGTTTCACAAAGATCCTAAGTCGAACTTAAGTCTAAGTTGGAATTAACAATTATAGAAAGCCTGAAGCATCTATGAAAATATTTGTTAAGTTATTTTAAAAGGCATAAAATGTTGATTCAAATCATTCTTATTTTCTATTATCAAGGAGATTTCATGTTCTTGATGTGGAATTCATAAAAACTCTAAAATACTTGATTTTTTCCTTTTGAATGTATTTTATTTTAAAGCTACAAAAGGCTCTCCATAATGTTTAAGTCCAACTTAGAGTTAAGTTTGACTTAGGATCTTTGTGAAACACCCCCTGTGCTGGTGTACGTTGAGTATTCATCTGTTCCGTGCGTTCTCTTGATTTCCATTCATCACTTCACTGTTTTCTTTCACAACATGTTTGTTTACCCCTGCTTATGACGTGTTTCTCCCTTCGCAACGAGGAGAAGGTTTGAGTTCTGGTAAAGATTAAAACTAATTTTTGTATAAATTTCTCATTCTTAGTATGTCAGGCTTGAAAAACATCATAGTAGAAATGTGTCCTAAAGAGGAATGCATGCTTTACAAATGCCCTTATATTTGAAAGATGACAACAACAAAACAAAACTGAAGAGTGAGAACAAAACTTTCAAACTTTCACGCGACATGTATGTAGTCCCACATATCCATTTCTTTGTGCCATGCATGTGATTTAAAAAAGACCAAGTCAATTTCTTTTCATTTTTATCAATTAAAAAACCCTCACAGTATAAATCACTTCTGATGTACCACATAATCAACCTTTACATTTGCTTTCAGTCCTCTCAAAATGTGATCATATGGCTTTATCAGCTTTATCTTTAACTATTCTGATCAAATTTTGACAAACAAATTGTCAGATGCTATTCAAAACTTGGATGCAGTCAAACAAAATTTCTTAGATATATAGCCTTGCTGAATTGGACAGATCCTTACATTATATGAAGAGTTTCATTCCAAAAGGAGCTAAATCCATTTTTGTAACCTGAGAGAAAAAAGAATTTGTTAACCAAATTTTTAATAGGCATCTGTGGAAAAGTGATATTAAAAGGTGCATTTTTCCATGATTGCTCCTAAAATTTAGGTACGGTAAATACTTTTACTAAAGACGGGTACTGAAGTAAACCATGTTCTGATATCAATAACTCAATTTTCATCAAAAGTGGATTTAATTCCTTTTGGAATTAAAACTCTTCGTATGCTGGTATTATGTATCTTTACCTGGCGTTGCTTGCCCCTTTGAAGATGAGGGCTCAAGCGATTGACGCTACGTGCTTCATTTTCTAATTCAGCAAGACAGTAGGCCTGTCCTCATCAGCTCGAGATTGCCAAATAGCCCGCTATTTCTGATTTGGGAAATAATCCTGAAGTTACAAATCGCATTTTCATCAGCTCGAGACTTGACCTCAAAACTTGAAACTCAAGCTCAAGAAATTAGCTCAAGATATTTTGCTCAGCGTTCTCACATAGTGCGAGTCTTCGGCTGGTGAAGACGCAACAGACAAATAGCGGGATATTAATTTGCAACTAGCCCAAGATATCTTGGGATGATTATCTTGACCGAATATCCTGCTAATTGCAACTTCAGGCTGATGAAGACGCGAATTTACTGGATAATTTGCGATCGGGATAGTTCTAATAGCGGGATATTTTGCAATCTCAAGCTGATGACGAAAGGCCTAGTGTCATGTGACTCCAGCTGATTGCTAAGTATGTGTATTTCTTATTCACCGAGAGCTCGGGTTCCACCGCTCCGGAAGTGCCGGCGTATTCAGGTGTATGATTTGATTATGCAAGGGTATGTTGTGTCAAATATGTGTCATTTCTGAAGTTGTTTTATGACCGCGGAAGAATGTACCAGCAGAACTCGTCCAGGAGAATAAATAGTGTCAAAGAGTTTTTGTTTCAATCCCAGAATGTTACACGCCTGTACTATAAGAAAAGATTATTTGATACTTTAGGTGGGAAAAGATTTTAAATATGACAGTTTGAAACCTGGATATGAATAGAGAAGACAACAAAAACGGTCTATATGAACAGGTGGTCGTACAGATTCATATAATAAATATTTCAATGAGATACACAGTTCAAGTTAAAAATAAAGATTGGGGTCTTCATAGACTGTTGGTCATGCTACTGAGGTGTTTGCCAAAGCAGGGTTGACTGTATTACAAATTTTAAGCATATTCATAACAGAATTTAAGAAATTGTATGCCACATGTTGCCTCTTCTTTTAGTTTGTTTCACAACCAAAATCAAATATATTTTATGAATCCTTTAAAGATACATGTTGAATAGGAAAAATAAAGTCCTGTTATGTGTCTACCTTGAAAACTATCCCTTCATTGCTATTCTAATCATGAATGATGCGCGTCTTCTCTGTAATGTTCGTATTTAATTTGTGGTAATAATAGCATTATGTATTCATGTCGATCAATAACAACGAAGCCATATTTCATTATTAAAAAGTGCTGACGTACAGACACAGTATGTATGTGGAGCTCATCTGCTGGAGTAATTAGTAACCACAGAAATGGGGATGTGGAAAACCATCTTTTCCTGCTCTGCAAATTGTGGCTTCTTTGTATATCTGACAACCAAGAACTAATTATATTTTATCTTTTTGTTATTCATATCTATAACTCATATTTTGCCATATAGTCAATAGACATTGATCATAATTTTCTGCTGCATCGTGATTCATTTCCCTGCCTGCTCAAAACTTTTGTGTGGGTGGCATTTAGAAGAGAATAAAGGAAGCTTTATGTGCATTCATTTTTTGTTTGGGGGGAGTCAGATTTTGCTATAATGTCATTCCACATCCTTATACAAAACTTTCATGTTTTGATTAAGTCATGGAATTTTTTATTGAGTTATGGAGATCGAATTATTTGAATTGGGGAAAAAACAATCAATTTAAAATATCCTTGCTACCAGCAGTAATTGCTGATATACTCCACATCACTATAGTGATAGATCAGTTTCAGAAAAATACGAGGAAATTTTCAATTTTGTTCATGTTTCTACACACCAGAAAATGTGCCATTTTATTATTTCCCCAGTCACATGCAGTTAACTGAGCGCAAATCGGCTTTTTATAAGAAATAGAACAAGGAGGAGATACAATCTTACACAAGTCAACACCAGCCTCATTGTGTAAATTTGTGAATTTATCCAGTTGAAAAGGAACATAAGTTTTGTTTTACACCAGAAATACCATTAAATATGACATTTTTTAACCAGTATATTTCCTCAGTCAATGCATCTTTAGAACCTGAATCAGCTTGGTATTAGAAGTAGAATTGGAAAGAGAAATTTACTATTCCATCATTTTCACAAAAGACAATGTATAACTTATGCATATATCCAGTTCTAGAAGAGTTTATATATATAGGACGCTCTTACACCGCAAGTTAACAAATTTATTCTCTTCTTCAGTTTCTAATGAATTAGCAAGCAGTATGAATATCTATTCTACTCCTAACACATTATGCAAGGTAGATTAAAGCTCCCAGGTTCCCTCCCAACTGATATGGTGGAGGCGAATGCAAGAACAAAAAAAGAGAAAACAAGACTCTGATATCAATTAACAATCAGAAAGACTTTCATGGGGGCAGTGAAGCATTTTGCAAGATTTTATCTTGTGATTCTAATCTCTCCTCCGACTGCAATCATTTGATAATGGTCTCGTTGCCGTAGCAACCACTTTCCGGATGACGTAAGTGCCGCGAGGATGGTGTAGGAGGAAGAAAGGAATGCTACCTGGGAAATGCATTTAGCAGCCTGTGGGAGATCCTACAATGTTCTTTTGCAGCAAGGAAATGTTTTTTTCTTCTTTTTCGTTGCATAGCTGTCGAAAGCTAAATGTTTGCTTTGACTCGGCTAGCAATGTTGGTGATTGTGTGAATACCAGTGAAGTCAAATGTACCCAGTGCAGCTTTGAAAATGAACCAACACCCTAGACCCTATCGATTTGATTTTTGATGTATCACTTCTTTCCTTGGAAATCTTTTTGTGAACATTTCTAATGCAGCTTTAGAAATGAGCCAGTACCCTAGTGATTTTATTTCATCTTTTATTTGTTCCTTGACCTTTTTTTTATGAACATATTATTTTTGAATTCTGCATTGAGCACATTTGGACGTGGAATTAATTGATATGATTTAGAGTTTTATTCTGATGAATGTATATAATGTGCACCTTATCCAGAAACCTTTGATGTATACTATTTAGAAAGGCAATTCAGGACTTCAATCAGATTCCAAAGTCCAAGAAAGGTTCAATACTATTTGGATTGTCATTTTTTTTAGCTTTATAAATTTGACATAAAACAGAGCTCAGTGAATATGCGCAGGACCATTGTTGTTAGCAGTTGCCGTTCGTTCACATGTAAAAAAAAAACAGCGTTTTATTCTTGTTGCAGGGGTTGACCATGTCATATCTGAACAAGCCTTTATTGTGTCAAACATAAACTTTCTGCTTTTCTGCACAAATTAAAAAAATGTGTACATTGTACAATATGATTTGCAAATGCTGTTCACACAGTTTATTAACGATCATTTTGTTTAGCCATACAATCAATTGATTACTTTGGAAATTGAGCATTGTTCACAAAAAACTACATTATCATCTTTTGTTGAATGATTTTTGACATCTTTTCACCAAATGATGTGGGACAACATTTTCTTACAATTCTATTTTCAGTAAGTACTGCCCTTTAAGTGCAAATCCTTAATTCTATTCTGAGATAGTGCCTTAGAGAAAAGTTGGTATCCGCATCTACTTTACCTATCATCATTCCAATCTCCGGCTCTAAAAGTTAATATTGCACAACTAGGCTTCCCGCGATCTTCAAGTCGGAGCCAGAGCAAAGAGCCTCATTACATCCGGAGCTGAACGCTCAAGACCATATTGGCTTGAAGCTCCTCGTAATGGAATAAGCAGGATCATTTCATGAGCCTAATAAGGCTTTTAGAAAGAAAACAACTTTTCTGTTTCAATTAACCTAACATACATCCATTAACCAATGACGCATGCACCTATAAGTTGGTATTCGGTGCATGTAACCTTCTGATATTTGCTTTGTGTGCTTTAACAAGGTGGAGATGATTTAATTATAGATGATAATTTATCTTTGTGAGTGACACATAGAGTAATTCTTCATGTTATGCGTTTAGGGTACCTCGAGCATTTGATTGCAAGTGGATTTGGTGCCATATAAATCTAATATAGTAGTAGAAGTAGTAATAATGGTTGTGGTGGTTGAAGTAGTAGTAGTAGTAGTAGTAGTACATGTACCATAGTAGTAATTATATTTACAATTATTGTAAATATCTTGAAAATACAAGGAATACTCATTGATTAGATCAGTCTTTTTTAAACACTCTCTCATAAGGTAGATAAAATGATTTGATTATGAATTATTATTCATGCAATCCATGCTATATTTTTTTATTTTTTTTATTTGTATTTTGATGGAGAATTTTCTGTTGTTGCAAGCTTCATATTACAATCATCATTTAATCATTGATACTTGATTTGGTACTCCAGAAATATTCTTCACATAATAGATTGTCCCCGGCAAAGGTGCCCAACTTAAATGTAGATATGACAACCTATGAGGGAAAAACAATTTGAACATTTCCCAAAGCCAAATTCACTGTTATACATGCCAGAATAAGAAATCAAGCAATGCAAACTGATTGAAGTCCGTGTCTTCAGTATATGGCAGAGAGATAAACATCATCATATACAGTTTAGAAAACACGACGGGTCTGAAGGATTTTCCTGAGCGGAGAGATTTATGTTTTATTCATTGGGTTCCCTTGACTCTTTCAGGAGGTGCTTTTGAAAAATTCATAAAAATACATCTGCTATCTTGCTTGAGGGTAAAGAATGAATTATTGAATACAAAAGAAGGAGCTACCAGACATAGAATATCACACATGTAACTTTTATGAAGCTGTATTTATGAATGCACACTTTGGTTTTAAGTGGATGCACGTTGTCGAGTCAGAACGGTGGCATGCTTTGCTGGTAGGAATTATGTGTAGATGCGATGTCTGAAATCGCTGGAAATATCCTGAGATTCACAGAGAAAGTGAAAAAAAATAGTAAATTATTTGTAGATTGTTTTTCAGGCGCTCTCAGAATCTTGACTTCTACCTGGACACTTTAAAAAAAATATCTCTAAAAAACGGGCATGGGGGGGGGGGGGCAAATGCAACAGATCAATTAGTAGTGATTTATTTTTCTTAAATTCTGGACAAGCTTTAAAACAAATTGACATGAAATTATTTTTTTAAGAGAGTGATAGAGAGAACAAGAGGGACAGAGATAGAGAGAGAGAGAGTTCATTTTTTGAAATGATTATTTAAAAAGGGAAATTTGAGTATGTGTCACAATTATCTTTCCTTAGATCTATACAAATATACTCTTAAGAAATCAAAAATTACTTTAATGAAATCCCTTTTTTATGTTACATGTAAAATACTTGAATAAAGATGTAGACAATATCAATAGTAAGGTTAACTACAGGGTTCTTGACACTTGACAAAAGAAATCAGAAAAAGATCGGAAGTGAGGGCAATACAGAACTGGACCCCTTCTGCTTCCTTTCAGTGGAAGATGCAGCAATCACGTTCTACTGACAAAAAAGAAAATCCAAAATGAGGAAAAAGCTATCTGGGTGAGGGATCGGGGAACACTTGCAATGAGTTATTTAGCCTTCTCGTAGTTTATTTTGAATGTTTTATGGTATGGGGTGCTGAATCATGCATGAACAAACGGTAGTCCGACCAGTCGGGGGTACCCTGAACATCACACCTTCATTCCGAGACATGCTCACGAAGACACCGGCAGCCATCTTGAATGTACGATTTGCCGTAATTCACATGGAAATTATTAATGATGCCATGAGATTAATGGTATCATGGATACTTCCCATGTGTGTATGTGTTCACATTGCCTTGTTTTTGCATATTACTGAATAGGAATCATGAAAAGAAAGCAAAAACATCAAAGTATATTAACACTGGCAGCCATCTTGAATGTACGATTTGCGGTAATTCCATGGAAATTATTAATGATGCCATGAGATTCGATCGCTCGAAATTGCTGAATATGCACGACTCGACAAACAGAGTCCTTCTCAACCTCGTGCATATTCAGCGATTTCGAGCGATCGGCACTCGATAGCATGAATATTCATACTTTCTGCGGCTCTGCCGCGCATGCGTACAGTCTCTTCGCCATTTTGAATCGACGCTGCAACATGGAAGAGTCGTTTGGGTAGTGCTCTGAAAAACCCTTTTTTTCCCGACGAAGACTTCTTCAAATTATGAATTCAAGTGATCATTGTTATGCCCTGAGGAGTCGTGCACCCTATGATGTAAATATTGTAAGTACTCCCTTTGCAGATTTTAACGATAACGTCGCCCCATTTTTTTTTTCGAAGCCACCACGACAGTTTTACCGAAGCTCCGCCGCTGCGCGCCGGTGTTGGAGCTTCCCGGAGTTAGTGTAAACGATGATCAGCCGTTTGATGTATTATCCTGTCTGAGCATTATGCAGCAAAGATATACAGTTAACAACTAAATTGTTCATACCCTTACCATACCACTTCCAGCCCACCTTGCATTCTTGAGTTACAAGAAAACACAAAAAACATCAAATTTACAAGGGGTATGAATAATTCATGTAGATTTTATGGCTAGAATTGTGAATGGGTTGCAATTTAAGGTTAAGAATTAAAAGGTTGGTGTTTGGGTTATTGGGTGAACCTGTAGTTGGGAATTTCCCTTTTCTAAGAAATTGACAGTGTTATTTGCCAAGGGAGCATATGTTTTACAATCATGTATGAACATAGAGGCATCCAAAACCAAGAGCAAAACCTAGAAATTATTTGATTTGACAACTTGCCATGAAGACACTAGCAACCTCTGTTTAGAAAAATTAACTTAAAGGCAATCTCAAAACTCTATTATACATTCCATAGATGTCATGTTGGGATTACATAATACCTAGTAATGTTTGCACATTTCATTAGATGAAGCACAAGTCCATTGAAATTGCCATAAGCTGATTTTTTTTTAAAGAAGTTGCGATCATGTTCTTGATACTCTGCTACTTCCATTAATTTTGAAAAGAAGATATTTGCTAATGAATCGAGAATATACATTAGGATTTGCTATTTTAATTATCAAGCAGTAAATTAAAATTACTTATTCTTCTTTACAGTAATCCTTCCATATTGAAAATAAACCTGGACCATTCTTTCAACTTTGAAAGAATAACTGTCAGTAGAAATCATTCCAACTTCACAGTGATGATTGCCTTCTTAGTTATCAGCCTATGTAATGGTTTATTACGAGAGGCACATTTAGACCAGCGATCCAATAAATGAGGCATTCTTTAGAAGTAAAAAGCATTATTCATTCATGTAAATAATCATTGATGTGAAATTCAATCAGGGGTGGATGAGGGAGATGAGAGAGAGAGAGAGAGAGAGAGGAAAAGACAAAATCAATTTTCCAGGAAACATCTTCAGGGAGGAGAAAGATGAGATACAGGTCTCTAATATCTTCTTTACGCACTCTCTTCCCGTCTTCCTTTCCGTTGGCAGGATGCAGACGCAGTCGCGATGGCACTAAGAGTTTCGTGATGGAATTTAATCAGTGTCTTGGATGCACGCAGGCTTTCTCATGCAGTTCAGAAATCGATTTGGGCCATCCCGAATCTCATTTACACCTCCCTGTAGTCCCTTATATTTCAAACCATGCCTAGAAGTTGTTTTTCCTTTGTGTTTGTCTCTATAAAGTATCAAGATAAATGTTTGTTTTTTTTCTTCTCTTCATAAGCTTTTTGTTGGGGGGGGGGGGGTAGGCAAGGTTTAGGGATGTAAAGCAAGTTATGAATTAAAATGTTTTAAAGATTTTTCCTTCAATTGTATGTTTAATGTCTAGAATGTACTTGCATTGTGTGTGGATGTGTGTGTGGGGGGGGGGGGGGGAAGGGGTGCTGACAGGAAAGAGAATGAAGATTGTTATTCTTTCTTTATATGTCTGTAATTTCTTTCCTTTGTATGTGTGTACATCATTTTTGATTACAAATTTGTATTGTTCCTACACTAATGAGTCAACATTTAAGAAAACTACAGTTCAGTGGGATCTTTCAATACAGGCTAACCTGTCTATTAAAGTCACCAAAGGGAGACAGAAAAGGTGACCACTGTAGGCAGGTAACTTTTTGTGACAAGTTCTACAACATAAATTTCTCTCTCTCTATCTCTCAAGGGAGACAAAATTTGTGAGGTTGGTCAAAGTGTTTGGAGACAAGAAATTGAGTTTTTTGAGCGAAAGAATTATTTATCAAGAATCTGCAATTTTTGGCTGGAATGAAATGGTGACTTGTGTAAATTTAAGACAACTCTAAATATGTTTTCCCATCAAAATTATTAATATAATAATAAGAGTCATTGCAAAAATTACAATTTGAGATAGTTCTATGATTAAAATCATTAACAATTTGTTGCTGTACATATAAAATATATGGTTGACTTTGGCATGCCACATCTGAAGTGCTGATCTGTGATTCTAGCAATATGTATACCATATTCAAGTTTATTCTTCCCGTTTCACAAAGTACCTCAAGATTCAATTGTAATCCTTTCCTACAGGAAATGTAATTATCATAAGTCATAACCGTGTGAAATTCTATTTACTATATTCCAACCATTTTTCCCTATGTTTCCACCTTTGTCGAGCTAATATCATTACTTTTTTATCCTCTAATGTCTCTGGCTACAATATACATGTACGTTGTAGACATGATGAATGAAACCTTGTGTACTTTCCATCCAATATGCAACGCTAGTATTTCATTAATTATTAACTATTTTGTTTCAAGGGTAACCTATCTTTCTTTAGCTTCTGTCACGAGTGCGAGTAGCAAGAGTGTCTGGTAGACTGATAACAAAACACAAAGTATTTCTAATCTTACTGACATTAATGAAATGTCTAGGATATCTCATTTTTAAGCACCATTATCAGTACTTATAATTGGCCTGTGTAGTGCCATTCCATTGCACTTTACAATTTTTGTTCTCACTGCTAGTCATCCTTGTATTAATCTACATGAATTTAGACAGGGTTTTCACTTTGAGAAAATGTTAGGTTATTTGTGTTGTCAATATTAATCAGATGAACTACCCTTTTGATAATACCGTTCAAGAAAATGAATGGTTTTCATGTAATAGCATGTAAGGGCATGTAAGTGAAATATATGTCTCATCTCAGCTGTCCATGAAACTTTTTTTGTACAAGGAAACATAACTCTTTCAATGGAACGCATATACAAAGAAGAGGTTAATTTGTCTAAAGATAGACTATCTACAACTCAAACTGTTTTTTTTTTAATGTCATGTTGATTTTAAATTCTATGAATTATTTCTATGTCAACTAGAAGTGATATGGAATAAGGTAACTTAAATGTGATGATATATCTGTAAAATGCTATATGGCCAAATAGTAAAGTATTAATGTTCTTTATAGATTTGTCTTAAATTGAAACAAAAGCATGGGAAACTGTTTTACGATGAACAATATTTAGTGAGCGGTAAAATTGTGGATTTTCAGTAAAATCAGAAGAATTATATTCCTCCAGCAATGAAGATATCTTTAAAATCATTAATATCAATATAACTATCCGATTAAATAGTACTAGTGAGTTAAATATTTGTTTCATTCCAAATTAGGCATTCCTCAATATGCCAGCAGTAATATATCTTTACTTTTATAGCCTTTTGAATAGAATTGTGAGCGTTTTCAAAATGCACAGTGCCTTTAAGTATAAGTCTGTACATTTGCCTATATTATCACTACAATACTAGACAGAGTGCGTGACATATTCATGCCTAAGGCCTAGGTAATTACTTAATATACATGTAAGCTCTCTAAGTACATGCAATTATTACTGCCATGCCCCAATATCGCCAAATTTTTCCCTATGCACTTGAGTCCCCGCCACACGCCACACTTTATTGGAAGACTTCCATTCATAGGCACATCCCAGCTTTCTACTCACAAGAGACAACATCCACATAGATGCACACACACACACACAGACACCCACGCCACATCGCATGCTTACAGTGCACAGAGGCACTTTAGTCAAATGCATCCTGTGCATGTACACACACACACTACCGGCATACACATTTTCTCCACACTCATCACACACATACGTAATGCATGTCTCCCACACCACCATACACACCCACACACACTTACACACACATACACACGTTTCCTGCTATAGTCCCATGCATTAAGAAATGTGGGCTGGGAGTGAGTGTGGGATATTAAAAACCATTTCATTAGGGATTGCTGTGTGTTGTGAGCCGATTGTTCCGTTGTCACTCTCACTTCGCACGGCAAACAGGCAGGTTTTGGCTAGCAACCTGTTCCAATACAAGCTGGAACCTTACTCTTGGAATATATAATATTAGCAAGTTTGGGATCGACACAACCCCAAAACTGTGTCTTTTGTGAGTACATCAGCAATCATTACAAAATTTATTCATCTTTTATCATGATATTTCATCTTTTATCCTTATTCATGACTGCAGAGATAAATAATTTGTGGAAAAAATGACCAGTAGCATATTTTGTGAATGGGCATGCATCTGTTTATCATAGTTGATAGCTGTGTGTCAAAGAGGTGACTGAATTTGAAATGTAGAGGGAAGATATATTTACTGTATTTTATGATTCGTATTTACATATCATGAACAAGGTTTACAAATTTGACCTTGGTATATTTTTGGTATTTCCTGTAAGACCTAATGTCATAATTCATGTATAAGCTATTCTTTTAAGGACTATTTGAACAAAAAAGCACAGTTAGTATAAATTACAAGAAAAACTAATTCATGCGAATTGCTTTCTAAATAATGAATTTACTTGTTATTGATGTGAAAATTGTATGTTTCTACTTTAATATTAATATGCGTGATGTTGCCAGTTACCACTCCACAATCACAACATGACTTTACATGAATTGGTATCTAAATTCTAAGCATTTTTGCAAGAAATAATCTACAGAATCATTCAAAGTATGTGCTTTGTAAACTTATTTTCAGTTTGATTTTGATCAAGTTGGTAAACAAATTAAATTCAGCAATAATATTCATCAAGTGCTTTTGCATGCTATATCAGCTGTAGATGTAATGTCTGTTATCAGTAGTGGCATCAGACATGTCCTTGCTGACTTGTTTTGTGAATGAAAATGTAAGGTCAGGTTTTGCTGCGGCCATTTTAGATTGATGTCTGTTTTGTGGCGTTAGTCACTCATCCAGACCTAATACACTTTCTGAATCGAGCGTCTGGAAATGCAATACGTGGGATGATTGGGCTGCGTAATTACACCAAGCACAACTGCCAGAATTTTCTTACAGTAAAACCTACTACAGTAACTTAGCTACCACCTGTATAGAATGGCCACCAGTCTTAAAGGACATACATTTGTTGCTTTGGGGGATGGTCATTCTCATCAGTATTTTTTTTATTAAAACAAGGACAAAACTTTAAAAAGATCAACTCCTTTAAATATGCCATGGATACCATATCTGGATTATGTAATGGATATTTCTGAAACTTCTGTACATTTCAATTATAATAATGACAATGATGAGCAGGAGAAGGAGGAAGAAGAGAAGGAGGAAAAGGAGGAATAAGAAAAGAAGAACAACAACAACAAGAAAAATAGGCATTTCTTTCTATACCTCTATCTAAAATAATACCTGTAGGTGATGGACAAGGATATTGAAATCGCTTTGGGTTGATTGTGAAAAGTCTTTGGGATCACAACCATTCCGTTTTTCCCGGAATTATTCAGTTTTTAAACCCGATTACGTTTTTTTTTTACATACCGCACGTCAAACAACTGCCCTAATATGTTATTTTGATCACAAATTCAATAGAAAACTAAGGTTGAAACGTACTTGAAGAGAAAAGTATTCTCAAAAAGAAGCATTGGAATTGTGTCGCGCGTGGTTGTAAGTTTTGTTTTAATAAATTCCTTTTTTTTGCTTGAAATTCCTTTTTTTTGCCATCATGATTCCTTTTTTTGGTCGCACAAGGTTGGCAGCTTTGGGATCATGATTATTTGAACCTGTACTGAAATATCATCTACCTATGTAGACCACTTGTCTCTTTTAATCGCAGTGATATACAGGTTTCAGTCTATTATGTCATTTTTTAGGTAGTAAATATCTTTTAGCAAAAAAAAAGAAGAAAAAAAAAAGAGTATTGAATCAACAGTAGATGTGAACCCATTTTAAAGAAACAAATCTTTTTTTTTTATTATTATATATTCGGCATTTCAAGAAAATAAAGTACATACAACAGATGAAATCAATAACAAAAAATAGACAGATCATGATACAAAACGGGTGAAGAGATGCTCATTTCCTGGTTCTATGACTTGTGCTCCAACAATGCTTGCTACACAGTCAATTTCATTATTTAACAAAGTCCTAACTTTAATCCTGGACCATAACCCTAACTCATAGCCTAACCTGAAATCCATTTCTTTTCCTGCCCTTATTCTAACCATATCTATTCATTTTATGAAATATGCCACAGGAAATGTCACCAGAGCAAATGTCAGGTCAATTATATTGTATAAAACACAACAATAAATTGAAAAGAAGTGCATTGTGATAATCAATGTTAAAAAATTACCGTGCATATTTCATTTTTAATTGGAGTTTCAGTTTTCATGGTCATATCATGTAATACTAACAAACAATTAAATGGTGTTAAAATGTAACCCTGAAAACGTTACCCACAATTAAGTATCTCCAAGGTGAAAAGCATTGCTGATACTTCACATCTTTTATTTCTATAAAAGGGGCAAGTCCTCGGAGGATTAACCCTTTCTCTATGGGAACGGGTGGTCTCTGTATAAAACCTATGGGAATAAGCCAGTTTACGGTTGCAGTCTGAACATGAGCAGATAAAGGTCATTTGTACCAAAAAGGTAAAATCCACAGAGATGAATACTGGATACGCGCTCATGAAAGTTATGTAACATTATTCATTTATGCACCAACGGTACATTCTATGATACGCAGGTGGAAGTATTCTTTTCAGGAGGGCAAACAAAATGTATCCATGAAGCCCATCCATCACTTTGGCAGTTATTATTCGAAGATGCTCAAAGTGGAACTTCTCCATGTGTAAAAGATCTGTGGATATTTGGGGTCATTTGTACCATGTGCTATCTGTAAACTCCTTTATTAGAGAATTCAGTAGTCGATGGGTTAACTGAAATTTCTACAGAGAGTACGTGCGAGGTGACAGGTTTGAATGTCAATGGTTAGTACGTTATCACTGTTTTATCAACGTGGGAACCACACCACCTGGTTTTCCAGAAGTACCTTGTACCGAAGGATATTTGTCTACAACTCTGACAACATGTCATTATAATTATGTGTATTGCAATCATAAGGAGTGTACTGTCAAACTAGGGGTTCCTTTTTTTCCATGAGAAGGTCTGATAGTAAACCTGGTCAGTGAACTTCTTGGAGGAAATGACTGACTTAAAATAAAAAGTACATCGTCAAAAAAGTAAAGAACAAATATTGGCAGATGTGATGGGTAACTATGTGTCTGACCAACTTTCTGAGTAATTTGATACCCAATTGTATGCTGTTTAACTTAGTTATGATCACATCTTAATAATAATTTAATCCCAAATCAGAGTTGTCCGTTTAATTACCCCAAAGTTGTGGGACACGTGATCATCTTGAAGAACCTTTTTAGTAAGTCCAGCTCTACAGTGTAAAACTACTTGGATTCAAGCTCTCTGAATGAACCAACTCTATCGCAAATTCACAATCATGTCAATTGTCAAACTACTATTAAGTTTAAAATAACATCTTTACCCTCAAGAAGAATATTCTTTAAAAAAAAATATCAGCTAAATTATCATAAGACCCTTTTCAAAAATGTTCCTTGTTGTCAGATCAAGTCACATGGACTAAAGTTTCTATGAAAATTTTGTCAGATATTTTTTTCCATGTCCAAATTGTGCTCTGTTATTCATAACAATTAACAGGGACAAAATATAAACCTGGGAAGACAGATTACAAATTCGCCCACACACTACTTCATTCTCAAAATGTCAAAAGGATGCTCAGATGAGTGCTTCCTTGCCTCTCTAGACTGAATGAAAAAAACATAATGAGAGGGCGGGCATTATTATTTAACACATGTTGAAATGTATGAAGTGTCTAACCGTGCTTAGGGGCATTTGTAATAACTTAAAGTGTACCTGTCACATGACTAATAATTTGTGTGTGTACAGCTAGAATGGATGCAATGAACTTAAAAATGAACCTGGCTTTCTTTGGGTGAACAGTTAAAGAGCATGAAGAAAATAAGGATAACATAAAACCAACCCTGCTTACGGAAACCAAGTCAGACTTTTGTAACAGTTCCATGCTAGTTCCATGTGAGCGTGTACACTTGCATTAACTAGTCTACTTAGCTGAACGTTTTACTGTACAATGTACTTGAATTGCAATATATCTCGTGGTGGAAGTAACATTTGAAGCTCATATTTTGATTACAGTGTAGCTACAGAGGAGCCCTTACATCCAATCCGAAACATGGTTTGGTGATCGGTACTCTTTAAAGGTATTACAAAGTTTTGATATGGGGTCATGAATTTGGTTCAAATTAACGTATTGGAAGCATTTGCGTTCCTACAATATTCATTGAACGTTGTCCCGGTTGAAATCGAGTCTAAAGTTAAGAAATTATAAATAATAAAGTCTTTATGTTGTATAGCTCCCTCTCAAGGTCAAGATATTAAATTAGCTTGACTAAAATCAACCGATTAGCTATACCCGTTTGGAAATTATATATCACAACTACATATTCTGAGATTTTCATGGTCGCAGCTACCATTGTACGGCCGTAGGCGCTATTTGAAATTTATCAAAATTTACTGGGAGCACCGGTAATTATTTATTTTCAATTTTTCTCGAAAACAGAAGTGTTTTAGGGGTTAATTTTTGTAGTGCTTATAATACATCCACAGGGGCATCCAAATATATCAAAATTGTAAAGATTCACTATCCACCCAATTTTCAAAATTTCCCAAAACTTTGTATTACCTTTAAGATAAGCAGAGAATATGGTCTGATCAGAAACTCCTCCTTTAGTGAATGAATGGCTAAGTTAGGGAAACGTTTTACTGTTTACTGAGAATGTACTTGAATTGCAATATCTCTTTGTAAAGATAACGTTTGAAGCTTGTATTTTGATTGCGGTATAGCTACATAGGATCCCTTACTACATCCAAACAGAAAAATGGTTTGGTGATCGGTACTCTTTAAGGTAAGCGGAGAACATGGTCTGATCAGAAACTCCCCCTTTAGTGAATGAATGGCTAGGTTAGGGAAACATTTTACTGTTTATTGAGAATGTACTTGAATTGCAATATCTCTTTGTAAAGATAACATTCGAAGCTGGTATTTTTATTACAGTATAGCCACATACGATCCATTACTACATCCAAACCAAAACATGGTTTGGTGATTGGTACTCTTTAAAGCCTGTCTATACTAGTTTGGCCAGGGGGATTAGACCTCCCTGCAAGGTCACTGACAAGGGGTTATCTCATCAAATCAGCTCTCAATTAACATAAGAAAAAGTGGACCATGGGGGACCAACAGGCACCGATTAGGCATTGTTTGCTATATAGAGGGCGCAGGTAGCTGTGAGTAGTGCAGTGGGGCTTTAAGATAAGCAGAGAAATGTTCAAGAGAGACCTACGTAGTGAAGTGTTTTGGTCCAAAAGATATTGAGAAGTAGAGTCACTCAAGAGTGTCGTGTAGCATAAAGGTCGATTGCTGGCATCAAGTTGTTGATTTCATCATCTTTTTTGTACCGACATAAGGACTGTTTTCATTAGTACAAAACAAGTAATAGACTTGACACATTATTAGAAAGAGCAGGTAAACAGACCTCTTTGAATACTTGACAGAAATGATGTGTTTTTTAAAGATTTTCTTTGATATGAACCAGACAGTTTTAAGCGATGTACATGTATGTAAAACCAAACATGAAGAGCTTTAAGTTCATAATAGTCAGCGCAATAAAAAGTTAATGAATTAAATGGTCTTTATTGAATTATTCCTTTTAGAAAATCTTTTAAGGCTTTGCAGAATTAGAAAAGAGTGATGGCTTTCCATTATTCATGAGGAGCCATGGGAAAAATAACATGGTTCAAATAACCATTTAAGAAATGCCAACAAATTTGCATTGAATATCTATTATCAAAAACTTTCAAGATATTTCATATTTATTAAAATGTGCAAAAGAAAATATAAGAATTAAAGAAAATCTATTGAACTCTATTAAAATAATTCTCTCCCCAGTCCCATACATAGCGCAAATGTGCATTGTGATATTCAACGAATGTGATTTCCAGACAATTGTGTGAGTTTGTTGATATTTTACTCATCCAAAGAACATAACCACTGCTTGGGTAAATACTTACAAATAATTTTGAGTGAGTTTCTCTCAAAATAAATTATATTACCTGAACTTTAGATTCACCTTGAAGTAAACCATGGATATTTTACTCGTCCAAAAAACATAGCTACTGATTGGTAAATACTTCAGAATCATTTTGAGCCAGTTTCTCTCAAAATAATTATATTACCTGAACTTTACATTCACCTTGAAGTAAATCATGGCTGATTGCCATCAAATAAGAGGCATGTTTACTGCCCTAGCCTATTGACGTCATAAAATACCAAATTTGATGATGGATGAGATTGATTTTCAGTGGTAGCATGTTTTAGGGCGCGTTCATGCTTGATTTTGAAGGTAGAATGAGCGATCTGAAACGCTCATCGTAAACGCTCATCGTGATCGCAGTTCCACAGTGTACTGTTCATGCTAACTTCTCTGGCTCCTCAAGGCAATTCTCCCTGTGTGGCCCTAATTGGTCTTCCAGCTGGATTCGCAAACCTTCACTGTGCATGCTACGTAGACCCACTAGAGGTCAGTGCGTTGACCCCATTTAAACGCGTTTACAAATTGTAAACGCATCTTTTTGTGAGTTTACGATCGGCGATCGTGATCGCCGTTTTTCGGTGATTCTACAAAAGTGAGCTAAGACGCAACCGTGTTTTAAACTAAACGCGTAACAGATGCCTGATTCTGGCCAGAAAAAGTGAAGCATGAACACGCCCTTAGTCCTTTGAAGAACAGCAACAACAACAAATGCAAACTAGTATCGTATCTTTCTTCAAGACAGTATATATTTGATAATTATAATGCTTTGATAAAGGAAATGGAAAGTAGCTTCCATTGTAAAATATACACCAGCATCATCAAGTTAGAATGCATTTTTTCTCACCTATTTTTCATATTTGAAAATGTGATTTATTCCTCGATAGATGAAGTTTCTATCTCCTCAGAACTTTATTGATTAATCTCTATGACTCTTTGAATAGATTGAGTGCTAACTTTATTGGAAACTGTGTACAATGAACATTAAAGGACATGTACAGTGAAATGGACAATTCGAAGTACCCTTTGTAAAAGTTTTGTATATTTTAGAAAAAGAATCCCATACAGAAAACATTTATACTATTATATTATTTCATACTGACAAAGGTTTTACAAATGTATCTCAAAGCTTCCAATTTATCTTGCACCTTTACGATCAGTCGAGAACCCAATCTTCTCTTTAAAGTTTTATTGGATCATACTCCCCAGAGGCGACAGCTGGCCTGAAACATTAAAACAGATGCACAACTGTTTTAATTAAACTGAGAACCTAGCCATTCATTCACTAAAGGAGGAGTTTCAGATCAGACCATATGTGGAATATGAACTCTGAACTATATATTTGATAACATAAATATTTACATATAGTATATGAATATTTATATTTCATACATTTTGATATAGATACAAGTAGCCCTTCTTCTGCAGATTTTTTAACTAATAATTCTTTGTAGAGTGTTACAGTTACATTTTGTTTTGATGTCAAGATTTATTATCATTATTTTATTCATGTATTTTGCAAATATAAATATGCACACAGCAGGAGCAAGATTATTTTCAGCCATCCTTTTTTTTTAAAACCCATTTACCATTTTTTTTTAGAACAAAAGCCAATTTTACCCATTATAATATAATGACAGTTTGAGTGGTTTATCTGTTATTATTCTCTCAGAGTGTGTGATTGATGACACTCTTCATCATACTTATTTTGTTCATGCAAATACGTTTTACAACCACTGTGGGAATATATAGAATTTTGATAGGTGCACTTAGTAACCACATAATGAAGTGTGTGGGTCGAAGAGAGTTTAAAGTGGTAATTTATACACACACGCATGGGGGTGGTGCTAAATATACACGTTATACTAAACCTAGCTTTCATATATGAATAACTGCTGATAAATTTATACAAATACATACATTTTTATTGAAGGATAATGTAAGACAAAGCTTGTGATGCCCATTTTGTAAGGTTAATTGGCTCATATAATATTAGATTTGTTTTGTGGATTATTCAGAGAGTGTTGTGGAATATGGAATTGTCAATCATGTTTATAGCCAATTAAAGAGTACTAAGTGTCTTGTTTGGGAGTTTTGATTGATATGGTTTAATATGAAAATTGTTGTGCAGCAAGTGAATGAATTAAACCTTTACACATTTCAGAAATTTGAATAGTATAAATTTCAAGACATTGAAATAATCAACCCTTGATGACATTGAAATAATCAACACTTCCTTCAGATTAGACAAATATGGTAAGATAGATAGATATTGAGAAACGACCTGTCTGTAAAGACCAATTTTTTATTTGCCTTGAAGAGAATTCATCAATGAAAGCTGTAATAATGAACAATTTTCTTGTTTCCTTTCCCTTCAGTGGTCTTCATAGGCATGTTTATGTGTATGTTACGTTATTATGAGAGCTTGTCATGAAAACTTTCAACAGAAGCTTATGCCAAGGTTTTTGTCAAAAAGTCAGAAAAAGTACCAATAGAATTTCAAATTCATTATTACTAGATATTGTGAAGGAAAATATAACATTTGGGTAATGCATATGCCCTCTTTGATACTAATTTTGTAGCCAAGTGCATTGTGTCGGTACAAATGTTCATATTAAACTCCCTTACCTTATGTGCAAACAAAAGGCTGATAATAATATCATAAACATTAAAAGATACTCTATCATAGTTTGCTTAATGTATCTTAATCTTTAGATTGCTCAACATATGTTAATCTCCTTATCTGAATATTGAAGATTACTACTAAGGTTATAATAAGGATATAATATCATATTTTTGTTCAAAGGAGAATTATCTTGTAAAGGGAAAGCATACATAAAAAGGGAATTCAAATTTACACGATATACTCAATGGAAACGAACACTCATTGTTCTAAATGCATATATATATACAGAGTTCTTTAAAATATTCTTTTCAGAATCTCATGAATAAAACCTTTCTTAATTTTCAAAGTCATATCCTAAAGTTTAAATTTGATGGCATGAATTAATCTGTCAAACTTAAGTTTTATTATCCTTCTGAATTAACTGCCACCTTTAAACCAGAAGATAAACCCCTAAACAGAATCCTTTCCAGACTATAAAACATCATAGCCATATTACATCCTTGCTTTTAATATGCTGGTACCTATTCCCGGGCTGATAAACGACCAGCTGCTCTCATCTCGATATTGCATTTCCGGTCCGGCATTTTGTGAGAAGTGCCAACTCATTGTCTGTTTTATGGTGGTACTCGCCGCACACGTGGAGCTCTGAAAGATTCATGCAGTTTATCCACGCCGACGGTATTGTTTGTCTTTCTGGTCACGTATTAATGCTGTACGTGCGAGGCGAGTATTGAGTCTGGCGTATAGAAGAGTGGTGGAGACCTAATTTCAGGTTGTAATTAGGATTTCAAGTTGAGCAAGCGCCGTCTGTCTGTCTGCTCGTGATCAGCTAAATGTTCGATTGAAATTTGGAAATGTTTGATTGCTTTATCAATCAACCAGCCTGCAATTGAGCAATGAAGGTCATATATTTCATTAATGATTACCCTCCCAGAATAGATGTGAATATTTCAAAGAGATGCATGATAATGGATTATATTATAGTATTAATGACTGCTTTGAGAGAAATAGTTGTTTTTATACGCTCAAGGGAAGGTTAGAATTGTGCTATTGCCCCGAGGCGTGCCGAGGGCAATAGCCCAATTGTAACCTTCCCGAGAGCGTATAAAAACAACTATTTCTCGAATATTAAGGCAGTCATTAATACTTTTATATGCCGAAAAAAAATAGACTAAAAAATAAAAAATAAAAAAACTTTTGTCGAAGATGGGATTCGATCTCTTGCGTACAAAAGGTGATGTAACTAAAATCAGCGCCTTAAACCGCACGGCTATCGCGCTCTGTGTCCATACTTAACAGTTTTCTCTAATATATACATTAAAATGGATTTAAAACGGCTTCGCGTGATTGATGATTCGCGGCTGCTCCATTAATCGGGCCCTTCTTTTACTTTTGCAATGCATATTGGCACGAACTTAGATCAAGATCTATCGGCAGATGTTGTTTTTTTGTTTTTGGAAGTTTATTTTCGTCTTCATGTCAACAATGCAAGATAAAATTGTCGGTAAGATCGATCGAGATTCAATTGTATTGAAATTACCAACCAATTCTTCGCACACGTACGGTATCCCCGATCGCTCAAACCATTTTTTAACATGTAAACCTATGGGGTAACCATGGAGACTGACCTATTTTCCCAATAACCATGGTTATTGGGAAAATAGGTCTGTTTTTACAGGAACAGTTAAAGTTTATGAATGCAATTTCGACCAATCAGATTGCTGGATTACTTAAGTGAGGTATATAAATCAGGATATAGACTATATACATGAAACATGTTTTTTTTAAATGCTGGTAGTGGTGAAAAATGAAATATCACAGATTCATAGCAGAAAGTCACCAAATTGCAGCACTAACGCCTTTTGACAAGACATTGATATCTACATTTGCCTCACTCGACCCAATTGTATAAGTGACTACCTGGTAGCATTTATTCCTTGAATACAGTGCTTAGCGATTTGGTTGTTGGAACTAAAGCCGGGTAATAATATGCAAAGTCCGATTAAAGCGATAGAGATGTTGCATCATCTTGTACTGTTCTATACAGTGCTTAGATACTTAAAGAATTCGGTGGAAAGCGCTTTGTAAGCACTGTTCTATTATTATTATTATTATTTATTATAATTATTATTATTATACAGGAACAGAATATCATCATCAATAATATTATCACTGAGAGAGTACATGAAAAATATAATTAGAGTAAAACAGAGAAGGCCCAAGTACATCAATGAAATAGCTATCAAACCATACAACAAATTTAGAATATTATGTAGGTGTTTGCTGCATATATTGTTTGTAAGCATTTAGCTAAAAGCCTACAATGTAGAAAGTCTGAATGATATCACAATATTTTTACTATTATATATACATGAACAGTTTTGCTTGAAACTAAGTAGACACCCTCACACCAAGTCACACCATGTGACCATAACACATGCAGTCACACGTGACACAGTGTGATAGTGTCTACTTTATTTCAATCAATAAATGTATTTTACCAGGAAACGTTATTTGAGATAGCAGTATTAGATAAAGCTTTTAGGTCAGAATTGTATAAGAATTCACTGGAAATTGCATTCTGTATATCCGTACAGTACATATAGGAACAAGTACACGTCTGATAATATCTGTAACATACAGACCTTTTGAATGATGTACTAAAGAAAAAACATAATGAAGATCTTTGAGTTTATAGTCTTTCTTTATTCAGAGAGACATATACATTTTGCAAAAATATAAAAGCATTATAGGCAACTGAAAACTGAGTATGATTTGTAAAATCTACAGACACTCACAATGCTGAGCAACCTACATTAACGTTTGCATCCTATATAGAAGAAATATCTTACGAGTAGCTGTTTCCATGCAAATTATGTTACAGTGTTCAATTTGTATTCAGCCTGTACGTTGTAGATGGGAGGTCTGTACACCGCCGTCCTACTATATTTATTGAGCATATTTGGCCTTGATAGGTCATTCATCACTAGCGCTCCTCTGTTCATTCCAAAACACTTGACAAATTGGACTAGGAGATACCAAGAATAAACTTCCAAAGAGCAGGGGTCGTATACATGCTCGGGGTACAGGGTAACTTAAAAGATCATGTTCTTTTAGAACTACATGAATTTTGGATTTTATATTCCTAATTGAATTTAGCTCTGATAGGTCATTCATCATAGAGCTCTCATGTTCATCTGAAAACACTTGACAAATTAAACTAGGGGATATTGAAAATAAACTCTTTAAGAGCAGGGATTGCATGCACAGGGTACAGGGTATCGTAAGAGATTCATATGGTTCTTTTACAAACGAAATGAATTTTAAATCATATATTCTTTAATGTATTTAGCTCTGATGGGTCATTCATCATACAGCTCTCACGTTCATCTAAAACACTTGACAAATTAAACTAGGGGATATTGAAAATAAACTCCTGAAGAGCAAGGGATATAAACATGCATGCACATACATCAGATACAAGGTATCTCAAAAGATTTATGCATTCCTTATAGACCGAAATGAATTATAAATCATATATTCTTTAATGTATTTAGCTCTGATAGGTCATTCATCATACAGCTCTCATGTTCATCTAAAACACTTGACAAATTAAACTAGGGGATATTGAAAATATACTCCTACAGAGCAAGGGATATAAACATTCATGCACATGCATCAGATACAAGGTATCTCAAAAGATTTACATATTCTTTTTTGACTGAAATGAATTATAAATCATATATTCTTTAATGTATTCAGCTCTGATAGATCATTCATCATACAGCTCTCATGTTCATCTGAAAACACTTGACAAATTTAACTAGGGGATATTGAAAAAAAAACTCCTTAAGAGCTAGGATTATAAACATTCATGCACATGCATCGGATACAGGGTATGTCAAAAGATTAATATATTCTCTTGAGACCTTTATGATTTTGAATCATTTATTTTCGAATATATTTGGTCATGAAAGGTCATTCATTGCAAAACATGTGACCTAAACATAAGTGTAATTTATAGGCTTATTTTGTATTCTGGTTTCAGAATGAATTGCTAATGCTATAAATAGCAGGGGTTATATATATGAAGAATACATTGCCAAAGTCATGTCAGTTGTGACATATACCAATGTATTCCAATGTTGGTTATTTTTTTTGCCGTAAATTGTATGACGTATTTGAAATGATTCTGATGAGATTTCAGTTTATCTTAGTTGAGATGCAATGTTAAACAAATATGTTATTAGGAACTATATTTGAATGGAAATTGTTAGATAAGAGATACACTTATAAATGCATTCCTTTAGTTTTTAAATTAGTTGACCCACAACCCATGAAAAATATAGTTAGAACATCCTGTATGCATGAAAATTGTGTGATGTAATCTAGTATTCCAATATTTGTTGTAGCTTTAACCTAAAATTGATAAACACTCGATGGCACGAATGGGATTCAGTGCTAACTTTTTTCCTTTAGACACTCTGAAAATTGTTGGGTTTAACTTATTTCTATTCATGTTAGCCTAAAATGCAAATTCATACACACTCCATGGAATGAGTGTGATGCTGAGGTCCCAACTTTTCTTGAGACGCCCTGTACACATAGACATTGTGAGATGCACTCAAACATTTCTCCATTGGTTGTAGCTTGAGCCTACAATTGATGAGAACATCATGATTGATGTTGTAACACTGGGTGCAGCTTAATACCGTCCTAAACCATGAAGGTCATGGGTGACTTGACAAATGAATCGAGAATATATCATTAAGTATACAAAAGAATTATAGGGCAAGAGGATGCACTTACATTTCTAGAAAATACTGCATGATGTTTTACACCAATTGATATTTTATTGACTTTTACTCAGTAAAGTTTACATGTATCTTCTGAAAATGTTGCAATGTAAACTTTAATATTTTGTTGTTAATATTATTATTATTATTATTTTTAATAATATTATTATTATCATTGTCATTATCATTATTGTTTATTATCATTATTATTATGATTATTAATATTACTAATTGTTATTTTTACTATTATTATACTTGTTGTTGTTGTTGTTGTTAGTGATAGGTTATCGCTTCTCTGTATTGCTTTCTACATTATCATATCAATTTCAAACAAGGTTAAAATTTGACAATAATGGTTCTTGCTTCCTATTGCCAGACACAGAACAATACACAGTCCAAGGCATAGGAATGTTTTAATACTACGTAAGAATTAAAGTCATTACTAACTTTTTACTGCCATAAAGGTTTATAAGTATAAGTAATACTCTAGTTATTGTGCAATATTGTAGTGATCTCATGTCTTGATTTGCGAATACTTTTGGAAAACAATTTCACATATTTGTGTCCAACAGTAAATAACAAGTAATTAGAAATCAGAAAAGAAATCAGAAATCTGATACAAAAATACAGAATATACAATAAATGCACAATTGCATACCGGGTAATATAATCACAGGAAAGTGTCATACTGTCATTGCTATTTTTACTACTACTGAAGACATTTTATGACAACTACTGTACACTATTCATTTAATGATTCATATCAAACATAACACACACTAACTGACCAGTGAATAAACAACTGAAATTCTGCCATTTAAAATTTAGAGTATCATCTGCTGGCAGTTTATTCCAAAACTACATAAATTAGACAAAATATGGAAATTTACAATGAATTCCACATAATTGCATTATGAAAATTGCAGGAAGTACCAATTGTATTTTTTACTACTACTGAAGATATTTTATGAAAACTACTATCCCATCGTTCATATGAAATATATGACAATAAATGACCCATGTAAACCCAAGCTCGGTCATTCATTCATTCAAGTTCGAGATATCATCTGTTGGAAGTTTATTCATAAAGTACACAACCCTAGAAAGAAAAAACCCTGTGTGATATCAGTCTGCATTTATATTATCGGAAGTACTTTGTTCTACAAGGTGTGTAACACACATGGCACTTTCCCAGCCAGAGTCCATTTAACCACATGTCACTGTGTTTATTTTTGTGATAATTATTACGATAAAAGGAAGTTATGACATATAAAGCACACAGTGAATTGATTATGATTGTCATTGTTTAGTTATCATCGTCAGAATCACTTTGTATTTGCTTATCACACATTGGGATTGTGCTAATTGTAAGAGTGAGTGACTTTAAATTGCAGTACACGTTTTGATGAATATAGGTCATATTAAAAATGTATTCAAATTGATATATGGCGACCTGCTAAATTCCATTCATCTGTTTATCTCAGAAGTCAGAATACAAATTGCATATATTAAATGTTGTTAGGTCAGTCAAACTTGCCTGACCTAACACTAAATAATATATGCACTTTGTATTCTGACTATTGAAGTATGATTATTTGTTACAGGTGAATATCAAAATTTGTAATGAGGCACGTCACAAAGACATTTGCTAACTGGCACATATTACCAGAATGAACTATTTTCATAATGCATTGAGACGTATGATATATGTGTGGGCATTCAGAAAGAGAATTAGAAATAATGATCATAGCCATTTCTCCTTTCCCAAACTCAACCCTATTCTTGATTAATGAAAAACAACTTTCACCTTTTACAAACTTTAACTGGTACATTACGAAAATGGACTATTTTTATAACGCATTGAGACGTGTAATATATGTTTGGGCATTTAGAAAGAGAATTAGAAAATAACAATTACAGCCAATATCTCTCCTTTCCCAAACACAACCCAATTCATTGATCAATGAAAAACAACTTTCACCTTTTACAAACTTTAACTGGTACATTACGAAAATGGACTATTTTTATAATACATTGAGACGTGTAATATATGTTTGGGCATTTAGAAAGAGAATTAGAAATAACAATTACAGCCAATATCTCTCCTTTCCCAAACACAACTCAATTCATTGATCAATGAAAAACAACTTTCACCTTTTACAAATTTAAAATAATACATTACGAAAATGGACTATTTTTATAATGCATTGAGACGTGTAATATATGTGTGGGCATTGAGGAAGAGAATTAGAAACAAAGATCATAGCCAATATTTCTCCTTTTACAAATTGTCCATACAGGATGCGATGATGTTGCAGACGATGTGAGATCGTCATCCGAAGGCCACTGTCGCTACCTCACCTACGTCACCTTCTCCAGGAAACAGATCAGAATGTTATGACATCCAGGAGGAAAATAAATATATTTTGACAATGGTGAGTTGAGGATTGTGTATTCCTTAAAGTCTGCCATTTATTGAGACAACCCTTTTCAGGAATATCCTTGCTAAGATCGACATTAAAGGTAATACAAAGTTTTGGGAAATTTTGAAAATTGGCTGGATAGTGATTCTTTACAATTTTGATATATTTGGATACCCCTGTGGATGTATTATAAGCACTAGAAAATTTAGCCCCTAAAACACTTCTGCTTTCGAGACAAATTAAATATCAAAATTTACCGGTGCTCCTGGTAAATATTGATAAATTTGAAATAGCGCTTACAGCCATACAATGGTAGCTGCGACCATGAAAATCTCAGAATATGTAGTTGTGATATATAATTTCCAAACAGGAATAGCCAATCGGTCGATTTTAGTCAAGAAACATTGTTTTATGGCTTAATTAATATCTCGACCTTGAGAGGGAGCTATACATCTTAAAGAGTATATTATTTACAATTGTATAACTTTAGACTCGATTTCAACCGCGACAACGATCACTTAATATTGTAGGATCGCATATGCTTCCAATATGTTCATTTGAACCAAATTCATGACCTAATACCAAAACTTTGTATTACCTTTAAGTTGGAGTTAACTATGACAGGCTGCACGTTAATGCCACTGTTTGCTCGCACCATTTTGATCTTTAGTATTTTTCCTTCAATAATAAATTATCGAAAAATGAAAAATCCTGTAGATTTGTGACCATGATTTGTACGTCTTTTGAGAGACTAATGCCAGTAAATGGTGAGAGCAAACAGTGTCATGAACAGCCTGCTATAGTTAAGTCCAACTTAAAGTCGATATTAATCTTTGTGAAACACTCCTCCCCAGGACTTCTGTAGGTTAACCTCCATCTTTTCTAGGAAACAGATCAGACTGTTATGACATCCAGGAGGAAAATAAATACAGTTGTATATTTTAACAAGGATGTGTTGAGAATCTTGTATTCTCATGTATCTCCCATAGCACATTCCCTCCCAGGAATTTCCTTGTAAAACAGACTACCCCAAGCCCATTGAATGTTAACCTGATTCATCTGCGTCATCTGCTCAAGAAACAGAGAATATTGGTACAATGTTATGGAGGGAATGAAAAATATTTGTTACATGCGTGAATTCATTGTCACTTATTATACTATGTCTGTAATAGACAACTACTACCCGTACCCCCCTCCCCCTGAAGGAGAAACCCATAGTAATCAAAATACAGCTGATTATTAGCGAACCATAGACGAAAGCAATGTTCACACAAAATTGTGAAGTGCTTGGTTGTCATAAGAACCTTACTAGAGAATTCATTGTGTATGAATTCGCATTGATTAAAAAACACTACATTTTTTGTTAATTGCTGTAGCTTTTTTGCGGCGTTTTCTGCCCCATATCTGAACAAACCTGAAAAATTATTGCTCACACTATGTAACTGTGAGGTACTCGATTGTCACACTGGAACCCATGGAAACCTCTGTTGTATAAATTCTCCAAATCGATTCAATGCGTAATACGCAATGTACATGATCTGCTTGAACCTCGAGGGCAGGCAGGTACGCACGTAGAAATTAAATTAGTGGCGTTTCCAATTGGGTTAGGTTGCTATGGCGATTGTTCTAAATTTTTCACTCTCGGCGCTAATTCCGCTCTATCTGGTGCGCCTTTTGAGAATAAGATACCGGTTTGTTTGGAGGTGAATGTGATTTGGAGTGCCTGCAGGCCTCCTTGCATCGCATCGTGAGTTGCCATTGACAATATAGGAGTTCCATGTTGACATTGACGCAGTGTCACGGTGAAGTGTGTACATGACATTTAAAAGGCAATCATGCTGTAGAGCTTAAAGTGAAAAGTAGGTAAAGGTGGAACCAGCTGCTGGTGCATGACCTGAAATAATATTTTAAGGTCATTAGGTCATTTTATTGACCACAGTAATTAAAGTACATAGATGTACAAATTAATCATAAAAGTCTATAAGGCAAGCAACTGTAACAAATCAAAATACAGTCAAACCTATAGCGACCGCCCAAGGGAAACACAAAAAGTGGCCTTTTTAGACAGGTTCATTTAGCTACATATTTCAATGATTTTTTTTTCTTCAAGGGAAACAAAAAATGTGGTCCTTGTAGACAGATGGTCTCTGAAGCAGGTTTGACTGTACAATCAAAATACACAAGAAATACATATTTGTTGACATTTTCCATGATTGGGAAACATTTCATTCGTAGTTCAGTCACCTGCCTCTCCAAATGGCCTTTGACTCTGGTACAAGACAAGTAGCCAGCTCCTTGACAGAAACTCATTGCAAATGAAAGATTAATGACACTTCTTGTATGTTCAGTTTCCAATCATGGTAATGAGAGGAATGACCCCCTGGTCCTGTTAAAAATAGACCAATCAAGAATCAATTTCAAGAGAATAGCTTCTCTCTTCCCCCTAGGGATATGACTGTTGATTAGGAAACCATTCTTTGGTAATAATGTGGTAGCGGAACGCGAACGGGAAATGGGAAGGATCCTCATTTTCATTATCTTGTCCTCGTTGGTCATTGATTGTAACAAAGAGAGGGATTTGGCCATGATTTGTATTCCATACAGATCCCTATAATCATAATATTCTCGCCTAACCCTTGCAGTGACGTATGTCGAATCCTCTTGCAAATTAGCAATCTAATTGAGTCCCAACTGCAAGTGTTGCAGCTTTGGATCTCGGGGGATCGTGAATCATCTTCCGCATCTCCATCGCCAAAATCTTTGCCCCAGTTATTGGTCCACCTCGAGTATGATAAAGAAGAGGGAATCGATCGAATCCCCCAAGCGCTTCCTCGCATTTCAACTTGGACTTTCGTGAACCGGCAGAGGAAAATCAGATGATTTTACTCTTGGGTTTTCCATGGGAAGATAACCTTTTGTGAACCAGTGGAAGAAAATCAAATGATTTGGAGGTTTCCCCTAAAAGGTTATCCCACGAATCAATATTATGAAGTCATAAGGTGAACATATTGTAACTTCCTTTTTAAAATTATACATTTCTTTTGAGAATGCATGTTGAATAATCACTCCAAAGGGTATATGTGAAGTTCTTTTTTAAAGGAAGGAGATTGACAAAATACTTTGTCATACTAAGGTATAATTATGAAGAAATCAATATTTTATACAGAATCATTCTAGCTGGAACCCAAAGTCAATTGTGTTTTTCTCTCTTTTCTCATAGATGGCTTCGAATGAATGCAGTGTCATGGCCAGCATCGGCATGCAACTTTACTCTTCGAATAAGCTTTGATATATTCTGGAATATCAGGAGTATTAACTGCACCAGAGCAAAGATACACCGATTTTAAGCTTGATAAACTTCTACCGTAATAGCTCAGTCCCGTGTCTGTGGCCCCAGGCAACGCTGTCATCGCTGCATGCAGCTGTATTTCTGCTGACGAGCCGTTGTGAAACGGGATATGTGCACCAGCTAGCTCACTAACATTCAGGGAATGATCTACACATTTAGCTGGATAGCCAATTTGCATGCTCCAAATAAATTAAGGCACGATAGCTACACAACCACCAGCAAGACCGCCAGCACAATCACCTGCGATGATCACATAAACAGGCATTAGCTATAAGGTGCACTTACATCAGCAAAACTGAAAGGTTATCACTTCGACCCAAAACACACTCAGGATGTTTCCGGTAGCACTCTATAATTCACCTCTTTTACTTTCTTGATGCAGTCGAAAGCAAAATGATATGAGATTTAATTTTGCAAAGGAAAAAAAAATTGTAGCAAAAAGTCTCAAAGCAAAAAGTTCCCAAGCAACTGGTAAGATTTTGTAAGTGATATTTCAAACCACCGAATAATACCCTAGCACATACACAAACACAAGAAACTAATTTGCCACAGAACCTGAAGATATTAGCAATATCGTGACCCTAATTTAACATCATTTTATTCATTAAAAAGTAGGTGTTATTGTAAAAAAAGAAAACTGTGGCATTAATTGTTTTTGCAATTCCTTTTTCATGTAATATTATATTAATTTGCTGCATTTGCTGCCAATTTGTGCCACTTTCACTGCAACACCCACTGCAACACACAATTTTGAAACCACCTGATCAGTTTCGTAGCTATCCAAAGTAAGACAACCACCACAGCAACATCATCACAGCAACATTCCTCAAGCATCCATAAAGACTCAAAGTGATCGCAGCAACTATAGATACATCATCTCAAACATCTGCAACATCAACAACGCCACCATCGTCACATGAGAGAAGATTTTCACTGCCAGGAACCTCGTCTTCTACAAGCCTTTTCACATTTTGAAGTTGTTGTTGTGTTGCTGCCACATCGTGTTGTAAGAATGTTGCATTGCAGCAACTAGATGCAACATTGTTATCACCGCCAAACTCTTTCCTTCATCACTCAAAAGAAGACTTTCACTGCCAGAAAGCCCGTTTTCTTTAAGCCTTTTTGTGCCACCTGACATTGTGTTGCTGCCACGTCTTGTTGTGAATGACAACTTGTTGCCATGGTGGTGAAACCGACAGGGTTAGAAACACAGCCATATCCAGAAATGTCTCAGGGAACAGGACCCAGTGTGGTAAGTTGCACGCGACTTTCTAAACCACATTATTATAATATGGACCCCCATGGAAAATCATTTCATTTGGTAATCAAACAATTGAGAAATGTTCAGAAGTTTTGGTGTTTTTATCTGTGTGTCAACAGTAAATAACACATGAAACATTTTCTACATTAATTTTTTTTAGCATGCATCATAATACTTCTCTTGAATGTTCAAGTTGATAACGTCTTGATTATGCCCAACTCCCTCCAAATTGAATTCAATTGAAATTTGAATTTATTGTGAAATATACATCAAAGAAAAATGGCATTACAGAATTGGTGTGACCCATTGAAATTGCTTCAAATCATAATGACTACTTAATGTATGCAACTACTTATGAACTGAAACATGAAATTCATCAATTTTATTGTCTACTATCTTTTTCTTATGTAGTCCACAGCATACCCACATGAAGTAATTGAGAGTGAGCAGGGTTTCTGGCAACACTCTTATGCACCATACGCAGTTGGCTTTGGTTGTGCCGTTTTTGTTATTCTACTAGCAATTGTAAGTATTCTTATAAATATGAATGCATTTTTTTAAATCCCTTGTAACAGTATTTGTATTTTTTTCATTCACCTTCATTCACCTTCATTGTCATAAACATCAAAAGTTTGTTCTGATAAGAAGGGAAGGTGCTCTAATCTTTGCTTTGGCTACAGTTTCACTGGGGCCATATTCTGGAAACTATGTTATCTTTTATGTTATGGAAAATGATGTTAATTGTCATAACAAACTGAAAATGCTAAAACCTGCCATAGGTGCTTGTGCAGATGTCTTTTCTAACTTTGCATGAACGCAGTCAGTTTTGTGTACACATTAACCAATGGCTTGACCAGATTGTGATTTGTTGTGACAAGTAACATTGTTTTACTAAACATGCATAGAACATAACTATTTGCTTTCAGAATTCCACCCCTGCACCCCTGGGATTTATTTTTGTCAAATGTGGAGGGGTAAGATTAGGGTTGCAATTTGGTTTCAGATTAAAGTTGAGAAGACAGTCAGTCTGGGAAATTGATAGTGGAAACATTATTGCCAGAAGATGTGTGGCATACTGTTAAAGGAAAAAACAAGTTTTTAGGATTAGGGTTATAGTAAACAAATAAACAACAAGAACTAGGCATTTTATGAAACATCAACAATTCATGAGTGTAGTTGAATGATAACATGTATTCATCAATATGATGTTTAAATACGCACTTTCCATACTCTCCTGATGTCATTTTTTTAATAGATATGCTACTGTTGCTGGAGAGCATGGCGTGCCAAGCATTTGAGGGACGAGGAGAAGCGAATATGCATGTACCCGCCTATCAAGCCTGCAACACAGGAGGGGCAGCTCGTCCAACCAGAGGCGGGCTACACATACGCTTCACTAGCCCGCAGTGAACCCATTAAGATAAAGAGCAAAGGATTGCAAGAAAGGTAAATGACATTTATTAAGAAGATGTAGACTGAAAAAGCCACTCGGGACTTTCTTCTCCCACGCATTTGTGGGTTTGGCAAAGAAACTCTTGATTCAGTGTCTTACAAAATATACAAGATGCAGGAGTACAGACTTTGAAAGCTTAAAGGGATTGGGTAACTTTGTCTCAGATTCTGAAACAAAATCCTGGATTTAGTTCATGCTGCAATCATAATTATAAACCTTTAGGTCAGTCAGGAACCCGATGACTTTTACAAGCCGATCACCTGTCTGATTATCAAGATATTTATGATTGGAAAATCGAAATTTAAAAAAACGTTTATAAATATAACACTACAGTCTATTGGGGAAAATTAGTATGGTAAAACCGGTCACTCAAAGATTTTTACTTTTTTGAGGCACTTCATGATCATTTTAAAGCGCAAATTTTGTAGGGCTTCGATATTACACCATTTCACAGACACTGGTAACACGTAGGGCCGTGTATCTCAGATTTAACATTGTTAAAACATGCCTTCAACATGGCAATATTTGTAACTTTTGGAAGTATATAGCACCTTTTTCAGGGTTATACTTATCATATGTATGCCTTTTGAAAAGAAAGGTGTAGTAATAAAATAGCCAATATTGTCAGGGTGGAAAAGAAAGGCTCATCATAAAGCCATTTAAATCCTCTTTTGTATTTGTAATTGATGTTTCGCACATAGCCATTTATCATTATTGCTTCTTTTCGTAGGAGAAGTTCATCCCAGTCTCTCACACTCGACATCAATGCTCCGGCAGAAACAGTCAGATGGGTAGCCTCGCCACCAAGAGAAAGGTATTTTTTCCAATAGTTCCTGTAACTCTAGGCTATCATATGATTAAAGCGGGACTGTACTACTTGTAGCTACTTGCGCTCTCTATATATAAAACAATGCCTAAGCGGTACCTGTTGGTCTCCCATGGCCCCCTCTTTCTTATGTTAATTGAGAGCTGATTTGATTTGATAACCACCTGTCAGTGACCATGCAGGGAGGTCTAATCCCTTCTGGTCTTACTATTGCAGACAGGCTTTGAAAACAAAATGGCAAAATAAGAATACAAAAATTGAAAATGGAGAATATCGGTCAGCAACATGTTTTAGTTGTTGACGAGTACAGTCTGAATGATAGACACTGCATTCTTGCCATCTATATCAAGTCTGTGAGAGATTTGGCTCCCTCTTGCAGGACAGACGCGGATCCAGGATTTCTTAGGGGAGGGGCCCCAACTTTTTTGTTTTTTTGCTCCCGAAAAGTCGCTCAGTGGGGGGGGGGGGGGGGGGGGGGTACAGAGCACAATTTGTTTTTGTTTTTTGTTTTTTTGCTCCCGAAAATTTGAAAAACGCGCCGGCCGAAAATTCGCTCAGTGGGGGGGGGGGGGGGGGGGGTGAGCACATTTTTTTTTTTTTGGTCCTCAAATTTTTTTCAATTTGCACCCCCCCCCCCCTTAAGCGCCAGGGGAGGGGGGGGGCCCAACCCCCTAAAAAAGGTAAAAATCACGTGAATTTACATGATTTTTTTTCTCCCCCCCCCCCCCTGGATCCGCCACTGCCCTCTTGGGCCAAATTTTGCAAAGGAAAAGTGTATAGCTATATCCCTCTTGCATAAAGAGTTGCAATTAAATGCAACTCTGAAAATCAAACACAAGTCCTAAAAATCAAACGCAACTTTGTGTTTGATTGCTATGCCATTGCATAAAGACCTTTCAAGCGCAGTTTTTCCAGATCAAACGCAACTTTATGATAAATATATGACCAAACGTAAAGTTGCTCTTGATTTCAATCACAACTCTCTTCAGTTGCGTTTGATTTCAACTTGCGTATGATATTTGCGTTTGATCTGAGTTGCGATCAATTGCAACTTGACTTTTATGCAAGAGGGCCTAGAGAAGATAACACTGTGTTTACGCTATTACAATGATTCATAAATTGAAGTATGATGTAAAGCAGATTATATTATAATTATCATTATTCAAAGTGAAGGGATGAGTCTTAAAGTAATCGAGATTTATTAGTGGTTTTGCTTATTTTCTATGATAAATGTTGCGAGGTAACTGTGATTATATTATTTTTTGGAGTATCTTCTGATGATTTCTCTTTTTTATTTCACAGCTCTGTACAAGAATACTTAGAGTCAGCAGGCAACAGAATGACGAGAAAACAGCTGAGAAATTCAATTAAAAACTTCCGCGCCCTACATGAAGAATTCTGGGTAAGTATATATATGGTATCCTGCCAGAAAAAACACTTTGTCTCACATATAATATGATTACAGAGTGTATATAGAATACTGTCATATTAATACTGACTTGTGAAAATGTGAGAGAGAGAGAGAGAGAGAGAGAGAAAGAGGGGGGAGCGGGTGGCAAGAGATTTTCTGAGATTCCCTTTTTCCCCTCTCAGTTAAATCAAGCAATATAGAATACTTTGTCTTATTCTCAAACTAACATGTACTCTGTAAACTTATTTTATTACGTACATACTAATTAGTATTTCGTCACTTGTATAATTCATTTTTTTCTATTATATATGGTAATACTGTATGGTTTATATATGTCATTTTAATTTGTGGATATTTGAATGGAAAAATAAATCAAATTAAATCAAATCAAATTTTATTGCAGGACATTCCAATGAATCATCCTGAGAGTGTAGAGGTTCCAGGTTCAGCTGCTAAAAACCGGTATAGCACCATACTCCCCAACCCACAGACAAGAGTGTCCCTTCCACCAATCAGCGGAGATCCTCTCTCTGACTACATCAATGCAAATATTATCAGGGTAAGATGAGAAAGAAGAGGATTGTGGTTGTTTTGGTGGTGGTAAGGGTGGTAGTAGTGGTGGTAGTTGTGGTGATGATGATGACGATGGTGGTGGTGGTGGTGGTATAGCACCATACTCCCCAACCCACAGACAAGAGTGTCCCTTACACCAATCAGCAAAGATCCTCTCTTTGTCTACATCAATGCAAATATTGTCAGGGTAAGCTGGTGGTATGGTGTTCTTGATGATGTCGATTCTGGTGGTGGTTATGGTGTTAGTGTGGTGGAGGTGGTAGTAGTAGTAATGATGATAGTGGTGGTGGTAGTGGCATCTTGATGATGTCGATGGTGGTTGTAGTGAAGGTGCCAATGATAATGTTGATGATGCTAATGATAATGGTGGTAGCTGTGGTGGTAATAGTAACAATGATTTTGATAGTGGTGGTGGTGACAGTGGTTTTTTTTATAATGTTGATGGTGGTTGTGGTGAAGGTGCTAATGATGATGATGTTGATGATGACAATGATAATGATGATTGTGCTGGTTGTGGTTATGATGATGTCATTGCTGATGATGTGGTGTTGGTAATGAGGGTGGTGGTGATTAAGATGAAGATGAAGATTATGCCAAACTCACAGGAAACGATATCTCTTCACCAATCCATGGAGATCCTCTCTTTGATTTCATGAATGCAAATGATGATTGCATAATGTTAGTAGTGGTGGTGTTGGTGATGATGATGAGGAGTAGTAAAATGAGAAAGTCATCTTTCTAGAAATGAATCCTGAAATGAACGAATCCATACAGTCATCAATCAACCATGTAGTCGATGGATAAACTGTGCAATCATTCTTGCACTCACTCTTTTAATCATGCAACCAACCAATCCATACAGTCATCAATCAAACATGCAATCAATTGATATATCCATCATTCAATCATGCAGTCAATCCATCCATTCATCCAACAATCATTAAATCAATCTATCGATCAATCATGCAATAAAACAATCTGTCCATCAATTGATCTGTCATGCAATCAATCCACCAATTGATCTGTCATGCAATTAATCCATCAATTGATCTATCATCAATCCTGCAATCAATTGATCTATCATGCAATCGATCCATCTATCCAGTCATCAGTCAATCCTGCAATCAATTGATACTCATCAATCAACATACTATCTTCTGTACAATCTCAGACGTATCCGCAAATATTTTGATCAAGAAAGTATGAAATTGGTTGTACATGCTCTTATCACAAGTTAGCTTGATTATTGTAACGGGTTGCTGTTTGGAATGCCTGTTTCTCTGATAGCTAAGTTACAAAGAGTCCAAAATGCATGTGCAAGACTTGTCTATCGTCGGTCAAAATTCACTTCAACCGCACCTCTTCTGAGAGAACTCCACTGGTTACCAGTCCGTCAAATAATCTCATTCAAAATATTGTTAATTGTCTATATATCATTGAGTGGTCAAGCCCCTAATTACATCACAGAATTACTTCAACTCAAAGTCCAGTCACACAGTCGTAGCCTGCGAAGTTCCACTGATAAATTATTGTTTCAGATTCCCCATGGCAAAACTAAAGTAACTCTTGGGGACCGTGCTTTTGCTATTGCTGCCCCCAAACTATGGAATAGCTTGCCAATAGAAATACAAAGCACTCCATCTCTCAATGTTTTCAAATCCAATTAAAAAACTTATTTGTTCAACTGAGAGATCTTATTTTGTACAATTTAGTAAAAAGGAGCTCTTAACCAGCGCAGTTGAATATATTTTGTATAAAAGCTGCGCTATTTAAATTTATTATTATTATTATTATTATTATTATTATTATTAATCAGTCATGCAATCAATTAATCAATCAACCTGTCTGTCAATAGTGCAATCAACCATGACCTCACATAATTAATCCATCAATTGATCTATCATGCGATCAATCAATCTGTCTCTCAATAAAACAATCCATTAATCAATCTTTTTAATTGTCATTAATAAATTAAGAAATATTTTTGTTACTCTTTCTCAAGGGGTACGATCGAGAGCCCACTGCCTTCGTCGCCACTCAAGGCCCGATGGCACACACCCTGGCAGATTTCTGGAGGATGATCTGGTTTACCAATGCACCTGTTATTGTCATGGTTACCAAAATCAAAGAGAGGAAAAGAGTGAGTATTCATATGATACAGTATGTTCTTTATATCCTCATTGTAAGATATATATTTTACATAAATCAACACAATATCACACTTTCATTCATAGTCAATGTAAGCTATGTACCAAAACTTACTCTGGTATTTAAATTATGTAAAATCAGACATATGAAGGAAACAAGTGGATATCCACCATTCTCATGACTATGAATTGCCATATAATGTAAATTTTGAAAAGAAATTATGACTTGCCTTGTAATTTTCACTATTTGGTTGGGTTATCTAATTGTTCTGCTTCCTCCAGAGTCAGGTTTGGGTTTGATTTTTAAAATTGAAAACAATGAATATATTCACCTAGTCATTAGTCACTGAAAATCTGATTTAATGGACATGCTTACTTGGTCAGTATATATATATTTTAACATCTTTGTACGTCTGTGATTTTTTTTTAAATTTCATCGTGTCTGATAATGATTTTTAGATAGATTTGCAGTTAAAAATGCTGGTTAGACAACAGCATTATACAAATATTTACAGACTTCTGCATATACACTCATGTGATGTTACTTTTATTCTGTTCTCACAAAATCTGGTAATGTCTCTCAAGGAATTCAACATAAATTTCAATCAGTGTAAAATGCAGTATGTAATTATAATGTTGTTTCTCTTTTTTTCCAGAGTAAATGTGAGATGTATTGGCCTCAGGGACAGGGTTTCTATGGAGATATTGATGTGACGGTGGAAGAAACAGTGCCCAAAGACGATTATATACTTAAAATATTTACATTGAAGGTAAGCTCGCAGTTTCCAATGATGATGATGATGATGATGATGATGATTATGATAACGAGGAGGAGGAGGAAGATGTGTTTTGGTAATGTTGATGATGAGGATTGTGGTATTGGTAGTGATGATGACGATGATGATAATAATGTAGGTGATAAAGATAATAATTTAGATGATAATAATGACATAAAGGATGGTTTTAAAGACGAGATGGTGATGATGATGATGATGATGGTGGTTAAAGATGAATGATTTAGTGACAAGGGATGTTCCATAAATGGTAAGGATGACTTCAGTGTTGGTTCTGATGATGATTATGTGGTGGGAGGAGAATAATCATAATTTTTGGCAGTAATGATAGTGACTGAAACCTTAGGATTTTTTTTAAATTGGAGTATTTAAAGCCCCACTGCACGGCTTGTAGCTACTTGCGCCCTCTGTATAGCAAAATATGCCTAATCAGTGACCTCTCGTTCCCCATGATCCTCTTTTTCTTATGTTAAGTGAGAGCTGATTTGATGCGATAACCACCTGTCAGTGACCTTGCAGGGTGGTCTAATCCCTCCTGTAAACTAGTACAGATGGGCTTTAAACAAATGTTACATTTCCTTTTTTTCTTTTTCTTACATTTCTCCTTCACTTAGTACTTAAACGAATGTCGTCAGGTTTTGCATTACTGGTACACCGCATGGCCAGACAATAAACCTCCAGAGAACCCTGTCAGTGACCTAACAGGGAGGTCTAATCCCTCCTGTAAACTAGTACAGATTGGCTTTAAACTAATGTTACATTTCCTCTTTTTCTTCCATTTCTCCTTACGTTAGTACCTAAATGAATGTCGTCAGGTTTTGCATTACTGGTACACCGCATGGCCAGACAATAAACCTCCAGAGAACCTCCTGTCAGTGACCTTGCAGGGTGGTCATTAAACAAATGTTACGTTAACTCTTTTTTCTTTTTCTTACGTAGTACTTAAACGAATGTCGTCAGGTTTTGCATTACTGGTACACCGCATGGCCAGACAATAAGCCTCCAGAGAACCCTGTCACGCTGCTTGAGATGATACGTGAGGTGGAGTTCAGCAGGATAGACCCAACGCTTCCAAGAGGACCAGTTATAGTCCACTGCAGGTACGTAGACCAGGTCTTCTCTTTTAGACTTGGGTCTTGTCTCAGACACAAACTCCCTTTTGCAAACTTCTTTCTAAGAAATGAAAAATATAGTGCTGTTTCCATATTGCCGTAGAGGGGGCTATTCTCAAATCAACAGATATAATGGTTGAATTAATTTTGAATAAGATACAAATATTTTTCGAGTCTAAAAGATGAATGTATCTGGAATTAAACATTCCAAATTTATTTGTGGGAAAAAACAGTCTCCATTTTTTTCATTTGGTGGGAGGTTCCTTATAATAAACCTTTTCAATGTACCACTGGATTCATGAAACTTCAGGTTGTTAGGTCTGCAAGAGGGACAACCATCTTTTTTTTAAAAATAAATGTTGCTTTATCATTTGTTTTGCAGTGCTGGTCTTGGTCGGACTGGATGTTATATCGCAATCACCCTTGGTATGAGGCAGATGGATGAAGAGAGCATGGTCGATATACTGGGTATTGTGTGCCAAATCAGGCAAGATAGGTGAGCATAAGGACACAAATATACCTTATACAAATATAACTTATACAAATATACCTTTTACAAATATACAAATATACCTTATACATATATATAAATATACCTCATACAAATATACCTTATACAAATCAGGCAAGAAAGGTGAGCATAAGGACACAAATATACCTTATACAAATATACGAATATACAAATATGCCTTATACAAATATACAAATAAACCTTATACAAATATGCATTATACAAATATACCTTATACATATATATAAATATACCTCAAACAAATATACAAATGTATCTTATAAAAATAATTTGTTTACAGTTTGGTTTAATAACATTTGATCTAGAGCCATAAAATAAATTTTCTGCACATACTGCATCCATTTTTGGCATGACCATCTTGTGATTGATTGCCAAGAACTTTAAAAAGGAAAAGAAGCTTTAAAATCCTAAAACTGGCAGCATGTTGACATATTTAAAATCATTGCACTTCATTAGAAGATGGTAATTGTTCAAATTTTTAACCAAGTTCCTACCCATGTATTTGTTTCCTGAGACATTATATTTTCTTACAACAATGTTGCCATCAAAGGAAATTAATTTGTTGCCAATTTGAAAAACAATATGTGATCAATTTAGCCATTTAATTAAATCCTATCATGAAAGGATTGAGCATAAAGATTAATATGTATAGTATATATTACCATTATCATGATGATCAACATCTTTATGTTTTTTATTTTATAGAATTATTAAGATGGTGCTTAAAAGAGAAATTAAAATAACCCAGATTCCACTTACAAGTGTCCAAGATTTTTCTCAATACCTACATGATTGTTTGACCCTATACACCCCTCACAGGAATCTATGAGCCTCCAGTGACCCACTCCATCTTACATACAACATCACACGGAAATTAGCTGGAGTTGGAATAGGCTACATTTAATACTCAGGCAATCACCATCATTCATTCAAAAAGGGACTTTAAACATTTCTTTTTTTGTAATCCAGATTTTTAGGATTCTGTAAGTTTTCATTTTCATTTTGTGTAGGGTTCTTCTTGTTGTAAGCGCTTTGGGCCGCTCTGGTAAAAGCACCTTATAAAAAGAAGAATAATAATAATAAAATCTATTTTTTCTTCCAATCTTTTAATTTGTCCTGAAACAGGGGAGGAATGATCCAGACCAACGAGCAGTATGAATTCATCCATCAAGCCCTCTGCCTCTACGAGAAATGTCTGCCACGAAGGGAATCTATCACGGGGGCAGAGTGAGGGCGCCCTTCCCACTACACTTCGGCGAACGGACAGACGGACTCTCGTATTCAGGCAGTTTAGTACAGAACCAACCACGACTAGCTTTACCACGCTTTATTTACTTAAGCATTTACATCATTGTTATTTGTGATCTACGTATTTTATTTAGGGAGTAAGTGCAGTTTTTATTACCCAGGTCAAAAAAACAGTTGAAACCAGTTGGGTTTGCAACTGGTATCAACTGTTACCAGTTGATTTCAGTTTTATTACCCAGGTAAAAAAAAACAGTTGAAACCAGTTGGATTTGCAACTGGTATCAACTGGTACCAGTTGATTCCAGTTGACAGAACTGGAATATGTGCCAGTTTATTCAACTGGATTCAACTGGTACCAGTTTCTGCAGCTATGAAGTGAATTCATATCAAGTGTATTTATGTTTTAAGTGAAAGCAGCAAATTAACCAAATTTAACAGTTGTCATGGTAAAATATCAATAAAGGAAAATTAATGAATACTGCAATACTGAAGTAAGACATCTGACTTAAGGATGTATTAAAAATGTTCAGGACAGACTGTTTCAATTGATCAGCATTTTATCTTTAATTTAGCAAAACTGGTAAGCATATATTTTTCTTTTGTAGCTATGTTTTATTATGTCATGAAATGTCATTTAACCCAAAATGAATTACATGGACAGAAACCTGGTCCAAAATATTAAAAATTGCCTGTATGGAAAAGAGTTAGTTAGAAGATTTTGACATATATTACCTATTATAGGATTAACTTACGTATTTCCCTTGAAAAAATGTAAATTTCTGGTCTGGAAATGTCTGATTATAAGTTTTTGAAGAGTTTTCATTTGCATTAATTATTGATACATCAAGGAACATATATGTTGCTCTATTTAATCTCTTACTGTATTATTATTTTAACCTATATAGTTTGTTACAGATATTTATTTTTTGAACATCTCTTATGAAAAACATAGAATTTAAGTGATTGTATAATTCATTAGCTAGATTATGTATGTACCGGTAGTTGATTATGTGTATTTATGTTTGTCAGAAATGTACTCCTTTATTCTTAAAAGTAGACAACATATCTTGCTTGTAACTTTGATTTGAAGCATGATATGCATCCGCTCGATGCCCGATTATGATTTATTAGTTGATTCGAAATGTAAGAACAATTTATTTTCATGTTATGATTTGTATATCATCTAGTGACGAGCAGAAGGGCATTACATATTATACTTGTTATATAGATTTAACTCCCTTCTGGCTCCCAACATACTATATGACATTTGCGAAGCAGTTTTAATATGTCATAGTCCCAGACCTCTTTATATTCAATCTAGGTTTAATGTATCTATTTTTGCTGCACTTATTGTTTTGTTAGTTTAGAGCCAGAAGGGCATTAATTTACCTCATTTAACACGAAGTTAACACCCTTTTGGCTGTAAACAGATGGTTTCAAAGTACCAAATGTATGGCATTTAAGTTCAGAAATTTATGTAGGAGCCATGTGATGGTTAGATTTATTCAAAATGAATTGAGGCAATGCCTTTCCGGCTTTAAAAAGATGTTCCTATGTAAACTCAGTTTCTTTCTTTTGTTGGAGCATCATGATTTTTGGGTACCGGTAGTTCAAACTTTCCCCACATGTGAAATGTTGCATAAATTCTCTGCAAGAAAGAGCAAAAAGATACTGCAAGATGTGTTGACATTCTTTCGTCTCTTCCAGAATATATATTTGAGGGGGGTTCCAGGCCTTATTTTGGAAAATTGCGTATTACAAACTCAAATTTGGCAAAATAAAATTTAGACTTTCTCATATAATTTGGTAAGTTTATCTTACAATTTATACATTCATGTAAATTATGTTCAAGAAAAATGCCAGATTTGGAAGGCATAGATTAATTAATTAATGATTAATTAAAGGTATAGATCAGTTTTGGAAATGCCCCCCTCTCAAAAAAATTAAATGGAAGCTCTTATTACCAATCATGTGGAAGAATATGTTTTGACTAATACGGAATGATACAAATTTTGCTGGGAAACCGCCTACTAATTCATATATTTGGTAAATTATTATATCTATCTGGACTGGATAGATATTGCGCATGTGTCGCGTAGTCCCATATACATCTTTCTGTGTACAGGTGCTTGTAACTTTACCAAGACTGGGCCAAATTTCTTACCATTTTGATGATTCCAGAACCTTGCAGTACACACCAATACTTTATGCTAGATGATCAACCTTTTCTGATCGATTCCACAACGTTTTTTTCACAAGGCAATCGCATGACCAGAACAGGTCTTTTTACCTTTAAGCTCATAAGGAAACACTAATCCTTGATTAATTAGTTGGATGAATGCATTTAGTTGCATAATGACTCAAACTTATAATTTATCAATTACTACATTTACGATAACATGTTGAGGATAGAATTCAAAAATAAAAAAAGATTCCCTATTTTAGCTTGTCTCAGGTAGATGTGAACTTACTTTACTTTTCAGCAAATTTTTGATCTTTTCGGCATTTTGGATTTTCTGGCTCTGAACAGACAAAATCATTTTGCGCCTGTGATAGTCATTTAAATATTTTCATGTCTTTAAGTATATGTATATTGAGTTTAATGAATGAGTAACCACTTAGATAAGAGCCAGAAGGTTATTAATTCAGTGTTACATGATATGATTTAATGCTTGTCTGAACCTTTTGTGATTTTTTTAATTGATATTTAGCTAAAGTGACTTTGAACCAAGTTCTAAAAAGTGGACTAATCTAAACCTTTGATGAGTGGATATTTGGATGGCCCGGCGCAGCTTCAATTTTGCTTAGTTTGAAAAAACAATCTGAATTTCGGTGTGGAGTATAATACATAATTTTTAGGGGTCTGAATAAAAAGTTATTGAGGCAAACCACAAAATGTGGAATGATTGTCGCGAAAGGGTTTACCACAGCCTCAAATCATAATTATCATAGTCTAGGCCACAATTTTATTTGAATTAAGGTATAATTTGTGTTGTTAAACCACGGTTTAAAACTTGTATTTAAACCATGTTTTGAGCCATGATTAAAAGTGAGTAATGGTGTAAACAATGGTTTAAAGTTAGTCCACTTTAAGGAAAACTGGTTTGAATTTCCAGGGATGGTGACTTTGTAAATTTAACGAGAATTTACGTAGAGAGAACAAAAAGCAGCTGTATACGATTGTAAATACAAACTTCATTTATGAACTAGTGTGTAGTTTTACGTCGAACCGACTAGAGAAAGAAAATAGCCAATATAGACTTATTTATCTGTAAATATATATAAATGTATGTATACTTTATAAGTATGAATATCTTTAGTACCAGATGATTCGCAGCACAAATATTTCGACGTGTTGTATGCAATATACCTGATAGACCAATGTTATATATCTGTTATCTATATTTATAAGAATTAGCGAGATGCGCCATTGAATGAAAGAAGGGGGTTGTGCATTATCGATCGCAATCATGTTTAAGAAATTTTGTAAATAAGATAAATTTATATATGAAAATGATTGATTTTTTGTGTATACTCTGTGCTATATCGTATTACTGTGAAATTAAAGTAGGGAGTATTAGTAATTTACATCTCAGAAAGGTAATCCACAGCATTTTGGCAATGTAAAGAATTTGGTGAAATATCTATTTTGTGGTGCATCTAGTTGATCAGAGCCCCGTTTCCTAAAAATTCGTTCTTAGTAACAAGTTACAATATGCTACTGAAATCATTGCATTTAATTGGCTGAGAGCCTTTTTATCAAAGAGTTGGGATTTTTAATATTGATTACAAGTTTTATGAAGTGGGGCCCAATTTCAGTTTCAGTTTTGGTTTAGTTTACTCCACTATATATCGGTTAAAGAAAAACCCAACAAACACAGAAAGGTTTCAATATGCATTGACATATTTAGAATATTGTTGTGTACAAGGCTGTACAATATGTACAGCAACATTAAATTGTTGGCAAGTTGGAGGACCTAAGAAGAAAAAAGCTACGCTCATAAAGCATAAGCCCTGCCGGTTGAAATATATATATATATTTATCTAACATGTAATAATACTTTTTGAAAAGCAGAAATAGAAAGGAAAAGCAATTGAGTGAAAGAGAAATATTAAACAAATTATTAGTTTTTATTGAACAGCTTCAAGAGCTCTGTGAGGACAACATAGGTTTGAGCTATATTTCTGAGAAGGAAATTCTTTTAAAATATGACCTCGTACTTTATAATGCCCAATGTTTTTTAAGTTTGGGTAAAAAGAAGTTGTTAGTGAGCTGCAACAAAAGACATTAATTATCGGCAGATAAATCTGGAAAAATGTAAACATGTGATGTCATGAAAATGCAGACACTCTATAATCAAAGCTTTTAGGCTTTGGTGTAGTTCATTTTTCACTGGTGTATTCGACCAGTTATAGAACCAATGAAATGTATATTTTGACATGCTCCTCTTCTGCCAACACTGTGTATTAACTGTTAAGCATCTCAGAAGGAAAAATTGCCACAAACTATTAAACTTACACATACAATTTAGTCATTATCCATGCTGTACTCTCTTTTATCAAACACAGTTGTGAGTTTCATGTATTTTCTTTTTTGTTTGCTTAATCAAGATGAAAGGAGATTTGTCTTTTAGTCGTTGTTATGTTATTGTAGTAAATTTGCAGTTTACATCATTATTAAAGTCTGTTTTTTTTTGTCAAATACTCATCAGAGTAAAAATGCAAGAATAAAACAGATTTCGATTTCTGTTTATTTCTTGTCCTTTAGACTGATGAGTGCATGACAAAAAGCTTCGAAATGTCTGCACATTTCTCGATTGACGATTACAATTTCATGCTTAAATTAGGGCGTGTACCGTTTGAAATTAACAACTTTCTGCATATTTCCTCCCTGTATTCGATGGTTATGCCCCGAGCAACTTATTTTATTGATATATTGGGATCATAATTCTTCGGTACTGGCCAGTCAGAGCCCCTTTTTTTTCAAACCAAAGCAAATGTTTATGAAAGCAAATAATTAATGTAATAGTACCATTTCTACAATGTGCAATGGTGTTTCATTAAAGAAAAAGGAAAGTGGAAAATTTACACAAGAAGGGAAGACAGATGCAAATTCATTACTCATAAATTCTCCAAATTACATTATGGATTAAGCATGGCAACTGTGTTAAAATTCACTCAACAAGCGGTCATACACAGTACCATGCCGAAAGCTTTGTGAATCTAATAGTAATATATCGTGCAATAGTTTGGTGAATTAAAATGGACGATTTGTTCATTTACAAGCTGTTAAGAAATTGGTTTTGAAAAAAGTGTTGTTTTTATTATCATTTTACACCCATTATTTTTTTTAACAGCTGCTATCTGTCACCTTCACATTCCTTTTAATATTCCATCTGTATTGTCTTCACCAAATCTTGGACTTTTTAGTGCATTTTATGGAAGAAATTGACTGAATATCAACATGTACAAGAAAACGACCTTAAACCAGCATTGTTAAGATTTTATTGTAAATTTATATGTTTTGTGTTGATGTTAAAATTCAAAATGCATATTCTCTGAAGGTTTTAATGATGGGAAAGTGATGCCAATGTGTAGTTTAAGGTAACACCATACAATAGACTGAAAAGTATGTTGATTTATTCTTCAGGGAAAAGCCTAATTGTTCTCGTAGTGAAGGTGATAGAAAGAGAGAGAGAGGCAGAACTTATGATGACCTTTAATTAACCTGAACACACACTATTTAAGTTTATAATGCACTTCGTTAATAATAGAGAGATTGATTTTCATAAAAACTCATGAGTATTTACATAACCAAGAGTAGGCCTATGGATTGGAAAGAATCGTTTATATAGATATAAAGTGATACACTGCAACAGATTTTGTTTTATTAAGAATTTGTAAATGAATGGCATCTGCACGCAAAAAGGGTCCTATACGCATATTCACTGAGCTCTGTGTTACTATATACGATACAGAAATGTAAAGTGTGGTATACTTACTACTGTCATCATTTAAAAAAAGACATACACCACGTGACCACGGCTTATTTCATTGAAACATAGGTGTGTTGTTATTCAATATATCGTGTGTTGAGAAACAGAAGAGAATAAATTTTGTATTCAATATTGAAAGATGATAAAGTCCTTTTGGTAATCAACATACGATATATGTGAGTAACAATACAATTGCATTAGTAATCACCGAAGGCGAAAAATAATGTATAAACATACAATTCTTGTACTTTGATATCGCGTTTTAAATTTATAGAGATTTATTTTCTTTGTACATGTATAAAGGAAAAATCACAGTTGCTTGTGAAGATAGATGAATGATGACAATGACAATAGTCGGTTGCTGGTTCCTGAATCACAAACAATGACTATGAATGAAGTTGGTTTTCGCTTCCCTTTTTAACATGAATCAACACAATATTGCTCTTTATTTCTCTTATAATTTTCTCTAAATGAATATGCCGCCATTAAATAAAATATTAATGAATGTTTCATGCGTTAACACGATTGCAGAGACTTTAAACAAAAAAACTATAAGGCAATTTCAACATCCCTGTCAACCACCAATTGAAATGTCGAAACATTCTAGAACTGGGAGTTGATTGCTTAGATGAAAGCATTCTACCAGAAACTTGTGTTAATAAGGTATTACAGAAACGTAATACCTTATTGACACTAGTCTCTGGTATCAATAAGGTATTGCAGAAACGTAATTTCTTATTGACACAAGTCTCTAGTATCAATAAGGTATTGCAGAAACGTAATTCCTTATTGACACAAGTCTCTGGTGTAAATAAGGTATTGCAGAAACATAATACCTTATTGACACAAGTCTCTGGTATCAATAAGGTATTGCAGAAACGTAATACCTTATTGACACAAGTCTCTGGTATCAATAAGGTATTACAGAAACGCAATACCTTATTGACACAAGTCTCTGGTATGAATAAGGTATTGCAGAAACGTAATTCAGGAAGGTTTCTATGGGATATACAATAGAGTTTTGAAATTACCCCCGAGTTGATTTCTTGAACGTCTTAGCGATCGTGTTCATTATTGAATCATAATTATATTCAAGTGTCAATAGGGACTTTTAGATTTGCACGATGAGAACGTGGACTGCTACATGTGACATCCTTTTAAGGCACTACCGGGCACTGTCAGTGCCTTAAAAGGACGTCACATTGCCTTAAAAGGATGTCACAAGTCATGTAGCAGTCCACGTTCTCGTCGTGCAAATCTAAAGTCCTTAATATAACACGGTCGCAACCACTTCCGCACAATCGACCTAAGGCAATCCCAATGGCCTTGTACGTCACCTATTAAAATGTGCGAACATTACGTAACCGAACATGATTTCTATGGGACTTTGAAATTAAAATCGCCCATGTGCTGACTTTTTGAAAGTAGTTGTGATCGCGTTACGCGAACATTACCAAGAAGTATTATGTAATCCAAACATGATTGCTATTGCAAATTGAAATTGAATAGCCCTTGAGTTGATTTTTCGGTAGTAACTGCTATCGTGTCATATATCAATTTAAATATCAATTCTTATAACTATTGCTACGACTAGTTAACGCTGTAACAGATTTATATGCATTCCATTGACCTGTATTAGCAAGTTATGATGACCATATATAGTTTCAAAGTAGGACTTAGCGTGTATACCAGAATATTTATTTTTGTGTCATGTACGGATACAAGAAAAAAGTGGCAAGATCAATAAAATAGAAAGAGAGAAGATTTATTTTGATGGTTTGGTTTGATTTGTAATGTTTCTGTGTTTGATGGTTTAAAATGTAACTGCTATGTGAAACCCAACTCGCGCCAACGAGACCGACCCACTCCGATAACAGACTGACTAGAATATTACCATTGACTTTAAAAAGGCATGTTATTGCTATTATAGCTCTTTTGTTGGAGAATGAAAGCATTTAAATACATCTCGAAATAATGGAAAATGTTGATATAATGGAATAGATAGGGTAGATTGTTTACTACATGAAATGGTTCAAAACAACCGGATAATGCAAATTACTTCTAGTGGGCACGTACGTTAAATGTTTTAAAAAGATGAAAGGATGAGAGAGAGAGAGAGAGAGAGAGAGCGAGACGGGGAGACAGGGAACAAAGAGAGAGAGAGAGAGCTGGTAAGGAAATGAAACGAATTGTTTTCATTCACATCAAATCACAATGAAATGATCATGTCACCCATTTGAGGTTCAATCTTTTACAGACCCTTTTCTCCGATTTTTCTATTATCACAAAATTCATCTCAAATACACGTGTAGGGCTACTCATAAATAAACACAATATCTAAAGAGAGAAAGAAAGGAAAGGGATGACACTTTTTGCATGTTTTTCTAATCACCCGTCTTAACACTCAAGCTTTTATCAGAGTCCTTTGACTCCTTTTTCACACAATCATAAGTAAAACGGCAGCTGAAGTACCATATCGTTCCTAAATACAATTTATTTTTGAAGCTTGAACACATAACTGTATATAATTTTATTTAATGTCAAAGTATATTTTACTCATTGTGTTGCCTTACATATAGGCCTAATTAACCATTGCACGACCAGCTGGGCTTAAATTTTGTTTTAGATATGTATACATATTTATATTTTGTTTCTTTCTTTTACTTTGATATTGGATAAAGATCAAGTGATGATATGAAAAATAAAAACAGTACCCTAGCCCCGAAATAGGATGAAATTCGGGCCATCTCTATATCTCAATGCTTTTGATTGCAGATTTATTAATGGTAGGTTATTTAATGTTATAAAATGGGTGATAACAACCTTCAATTTCTCGACTTTATACCCATATTACAAAACAAAAATACACGATTTAGCCTGTGCATTATTGATACGCACTGAACTTGGTTAATTAAGTCACAATGAGACGGACAATGAACTCGACATGTCTCGTTCATTATCCTACTGTGACTTAACCTGTGTACAGTGCATGCATATTCACTAATAATGCACTCGCAAATCGCAATAAGTCTCAAAGGTCGTTGTTCGACCGTCAGTCTGTCTGGTTTGTCTTTTGTGCTGGTTCATGAATAGCCTAAGCATTATATCTCATTTCCGTGTTCTATATATGCACACTTTACGGTGTTTCGTTGTGAATTTTTTAATACATATTCCAGGTTTTTAATTATTTATACAGATTGTGTGTGGTGCTTGATTATCTCATTTGTCAGATCATGTATTTTCCTTTCTGGAGTGTGGCATCTATTTTCAAATAGCTTTTGTCGTTTTGAAGATATCGTACAAAATAGGGCCCATAACTCTGTAGATCACAATAAATTGTCGTCACCAATTATTGTTGTTATCAATGTCTGTTAATATTCAACTATTTTTCGCTATTAGGCCTCTCCGTTAATGTAAGGGGCTACAAAATTACCCTGTCTTAAATCGGAAAAGGGCGGAGTGCTGAGGTAAGCCGGCACTCTTTTGCTTGACCCTCTCATAGGTGAGTGCTCCGAAATTTGAACTCTGTAATTAGTCTACTAGTTAATTTGTTATAACATATGATATTTTACTCAATTAATCGTTATAGTAGTTGATCCGCATGAATCCTAAAGAGCAAGTTCATGTATTTTATGTACACACTATGTTATGTCAAGTGGAAAACACTCCGTCCCTCGGATAGGACGATAAATGGAGGCCCCGTGTACAGGAGAGTCACCACGCTTGCACGTTAAGAACCCATTGCACTATTCGTATAAGAGTAGAGGGAAACCCCGGTGTAATGGTCCACCTGCACACCCCAATCCGGCCGAGTATACGGCATCTGCAAGAATCTTCAGTATTGAAGGAGGCAGATTATCTTGAAGAAGAAGATCGAAGAAGAAGATGTCATTCACTGTTTTTTTAATTATTTCATGCACTGTCACTATGCCGGCACGTCGCACGGACATCCCAGATTCCCAGTTCAGATGTATAATAAGCTGCCATCTGGATTATTTCTACAAGGTACAAGGTACAAGGTACCAAGGTTTGTTGACGAAGTCTTACTGCCTGTTACAGTGATAATATAGTTACACAAGTCATGTTGATCATATTTTGATGCTCTATAAGTTTTATGACAGTTTTGAAATTGTAGTGTTACTAATTTATAAAGTATAGGTCTACAGACAAGATCAAACATTATATTCGATAGAGGTTTATTCAAAGTAGTTAGATTTGTTCAGAAGTTTGTCAGTTAAAAAGGTGTTTTCTTGTAATTACAGTCATTGTTAGTTTTATACTGTTTGAGGGAGCTAAATAAGCTATTGACATTGCTTTTGTTTTGTTATTGTGATTACTTTCAAAATGTATACCACTGTGATGATGTTTCTGATTACTGATGACTAATACTATAAAAGACTCTTTGCTTGCTTGTCCATCTCACAGAATCGCCGTGCGGCCTGCATGTGCCTGTCCGTCATTGATCTCGCGGCCACCTCACATGCATGTGTAATATTCTACCATGGCTTTGTCAGAACAGAGTTTCAGTCAGCTAGGTACTTCCAAAGCATCGAGAACATGCCATATATGTGGTAAAGTACTGGCGACAGCCAATAGTCTCCATCGACATCTAGCCCATGTGCACAAGGCTGGGGCAGTCGTCAGTGAAGTATTCGCCTACCCACTCCCGGATATGTGGAAATGCTCCGTCTGCAAGGAGAGTTTCTTAGACCAGCAGACCCTGACGATGCACCAACAGCACCACCACAGCGGCATCCTCTTTACGAACGAGTTTCGCTGCTCCCAGTGCCCAGCAGAGTTCGATACAGCTCGGGAGGCAGCCAATCACTACCAATTCCATAGCAAAAGGCTGTTACCAAGCCAACCCGATCCTACCGCAACTCCTAATTAACTCGACCTCCATCTCCGATGAGTTCCCGATTCCTCTACACTATAACACCACATCGGTGTCAACACTTGTATTCTCTACTTATAAGGTAGAAATGAACAGCTTCCGATGGCGATTCAACCCCGGATTCAACACACAACTGGACCTCTAGGAAACCAGTTTACAGAACCATTTTACTAATGGCTCTAAATAGAGCATTCCAGCCGTTTTAAATTCTTGATTTGTATTCAATTTGTGAATTGTATTCTTATGTGTATTTGAAATTTTATACGGAAAATAATACCAAACCAAACCTTGACACTAATTATGCAGGGTACGATCAGGAACATATATTGTAGGTCAAACTTCACTCACATTGTTTTCTTATGCTGCCATCTTTAGTTACAAACATTATAGCATTGAGATATTGTAATAACATGAATACATCCTCTCCATTTAAAAAAAATGGGAAAAGGTGCTTTTGGTAAACTGATCGAAGAGACTAAAATAGCCTAATACTGTGTGATATGAAAACACATATTGGCAAATCATACACAATATGGCTATAAGAAATGAGTAACTATTCTGGACCGAAAAATGTTCAAACAAAATAAGAATTATTTCAATACAGTTGGTATACAACCTTGATGAATATCACTTTGTTTTACACAATGCATATCTATGTCTATGTTATACAACACATTCTGCAGTTATCTTCCTGCTTTTTTGTTTTGTGTGTGTGGAAACTCTTTGCTATAATGTAACACATTTGCAAAAACTACCAATCGGTAAGAGAAACGTCACATGAGTCTAAAAATACTCAAAACAAATCATCATTATTTTGTACGTAAAACGAATCCACAACAGTGCATATTTAAGATTGTTTCCATGTGTATCGATTCTCATTTTTAAGCAATTATTTCCAATACTAAATAATACTAAATATAGATCACTATATCTGTGGTACGGTGTACACGTATTACCCTTAAGATATACAAATCTTCAAAAATGACTATCAGAATCAATCAAATGTATTATTAACATCAATAATGATACTATTGTTTCTGGTCTTCTTCTTCGTGTCCACTTAATATAACCAAAGCCTATAAAACACATACAATTTTATTGATCATTTGTATGTTTAAAAAAAAATATATATATCTCTCATTCTCATTCTTCAACCTTCTTTATATTCACTATCATCATTTCTCATGTGTCAATAGTTTGATTGATTGATTGAAGGATTTTATTGATAATTATCCATTGTCGCAGTCCAAAGACTGAATTGCAATGGTTACAAAAGTTTACAATGTATATACTACATGATAAAAGCAATTATACAATAATATATTAAAACAGTCTAGGCAATCAACATTGAAATACAAATAAAAGTGATCAAATGACAATTATAATGGCAACTATCATTAATTTCAATTAATAAGCATGAAATTCTTAACTGAAACATTCTAAAAATATACTATTGAAATTAATCATTAAAACCATTACTATTACGAATATGGCATGCCGAAGGGTTGATTTTTTTGTCATTGGTAAAACATATTGGAAATCTTGAAATTGGATTTCATGATGGATTAGTATAGTAATAATGACTGCTATGAGAGACGCTCAACCTCTCCTTGAGCAGACCACAGCCACGACGAGCAAGCCAACCCCAGGAGAGGCCCTAGCAACAAGCTCCATCTGACCACAACCGAACCTTCGACGTCAAAGAGGCCAGCAGCACCCGCAAAAACGGCAAAAAACGTGCCATATACATGTGCATGCTCAGGAATGACTCGACACCTTTCTCCGGCGAGGAAGAAGCACTTATGGCTCATTTCACAATGACTCATGATCATCGTGAGATTGATGAAGAGAATATCACCACCCTCTCAGAAGCTCTTTTCGTTTCGACTCCGTTGGCCCCGGTATTGCAGTACCTCCGGGATCGGCCGACCCCTCGATAATAAACCAAAGTAAGATCTTCTTCTTCTTCTCCCCCTTCTATATATCCTTCTTCTCACCCTTCTCCTTTTCTTTTATCAAGCAAATGTAGTCAGATGTATGGACTTCCCTCCAAGGGTGAGGTTTTTCAGCATTTCATTCACCTGCTATTTTCCTTTGAACTACAATTGCCAGAACGCAAATTGCATGAATAAGTTGGTGTTCTTCTGGGTTGAAGGCTTCTCACAAATGAAATAATTTTGTTAAATGTTGTATTATTTTGTATTTTTAAATGAATTTTTAATTGAATCTTCTCAGCTATGATTTTTCTTCACTGAAAAGTTAGGGTTTTGTTATTGATTAAAAAAGTCTTTCCAACTTAAGCTTAGTGCATGATAAATGTACAACTTCAACTCCTATTTCACATTTTCAAGAAAATGGCTGCACCCATGTCATGCTAAAAGGCATCACATCATGTCACGAATACTCGTTTATCTTCATTTATATATCTCTTGTCCATTTTCGTAAGAAATATTATACATCAAAGGGCAGGAATATTCATCTCATTTTTCAGAATACCTACACTTATTATTTGGGGTAAGGTTTCTCTCACACACACTCTCCATCTCTCTCACACACCAAAGCCGTGCACTCTCTCTCCCTCTATAATTGCCTTTTCGCAATAATAATTAAAACATGCATTTAACAAGAACATTTTCTTAATGTGGAGAAAGGTCTCAAAGAAAATAGCAAGGCAATAACTTTAAAATAATTACCTTTAATGGGAGTTTTAGAGCATCAACTGTACAAAAAGAAAAAAATGGGGTGGGGGGCAAAAGCTTTCTATTCTTTTTTTTACAAAGAAAGGCGTAAATGTAAAAACTATTAAGACGCGTACCTCATCCCTTCTCCAGTGAAATCATTTGTACCCAGGCGCGTACGCAGGAGGGGGGGGGGGGGGGAGGTGGGGTTAAACGCCCCCTTGAGTTTGTTGTATGTGTATGTTTTTCGGAAACAACCCCCCCCCCCCCCCCCTCTTTTCGGATTACCGAATTTTTTCCCTCTTTTTTTGTGTAATAAAAAATTAAAAAAAAAAAAAATTAAATTTAAAAAATCCTAATGGATGACCAAAAAAATATGTCCTCTTACCCCCCCCCCCCCCCCCCCTGCGTACGCCACTGTATTTATATATATAAATATATTAAAATCAGCCATATTATATGTCTGGAGGAGTATAGTATATGTTTAGTTGGTAAACCGGGATTTCTGATTTCTCTTTAATCTCTCTCTAACTTTCTTTCTCCTCTGTCTATTTTTTTTTCTCTCTCCCTCTCTCTTCCCCTCTCTATATGTGCCTTTCCTGCTCTTATTCTCACTTCCATTCTTTCTTTAACTACTACTCTATTTGCCCTCTTTCTTTATCAATTGATGTCATATATAAATACATGTAATTTAAATACGGTTTATTTTGGAGTTTGTAATGAATATGATATTTTTCAGTTTTCTTTTCCGTTTTTTTTTATTGTGTATTTTCATTGTAACCCTGCAGGAGATGCATCTAATGCGATTTAAATCTCTGTCCTGGGTTTTATGTCACATCTTTATTATTATGTTTAATGTTTTCATGAATAAAGATGAATAAACAAAAATACTTTTCTCTGTATTTACTATCTCACATAAATCAGTGAGAGATTAAATAAAAAATCCTCTGTTTAGTCAATAGGAGGTCTATAAATGACAACAAGTAATATAAAAGAGATTTAGCTTTGAATTTCAATAAATATATACTTTCAATGTAACGCGTGTTCAAATCTAAATCGGGACGTTGTTTGTAACTGATGTCAGTCTAAATACAAATATCAACTCCTTCTCCATGCTTGTTCTTTCTATTATTATTAACAAAGTCATAATTTTCAAGATTATACAGAAGTAAAGGAGATTGATATTTAATCCATGCTTCAGATAAACCAAAAGCAGAATGATGCATTGACAAAGAACTAAAAACATAAAGATAAATTATCAAAGGTACAACATATACGCTTCTACAGTTAATACCAAAACATAAACACATTTTAGCGATGCTATCTGGTTAGTATGTAATTGACACGAAATTGTTATATTCATCTTGGCCCGTCTTTAGATATAAAGAGTTGCGATTGATCCAAATCGATCGTAAATCATCCAGTCAATCGCAAGTTCGCAGTCTCCTATCTTTTATATACATAGTTGCGATTGATAACAATCGCAAATAAGTTACGATTGATATCAACTCTAGGCGGGGCCCTGGTGTGTAGTATCCTTCTATTTGACCATGATGACTTACAGAATCAGCTGGAGTTGAAGATCCTTGCAAGGTACACAAATCAATGGCAATAAAGTCATGGACATAGACATTCAACAAGAAAGCACAAGGTTGTATACAACAACAGTATTACAAATTTTACAAAAGTATAAATACAATAACATTACAATTAAATATTGAATGCATCTAAAAGTAGTTACGTATATGTAAATTGAAATATATGAAAGACAAATGAGAGAAAGTGTTACAGGATTACAGCAAGCTGAGTACCTAGAGAATAAATTAAAACATTATATAACATACAAGCTGAACTGGTAGACATATTCATATTGATGGCACCATAGTAAGGAGAGATGAAAGAAGAAGAAAGAAGAAAAGACATGTCATAAGAGAGAGAAAGAGAGGGGGAGAAAGGGTACATATCATAAACATTAACATGTACATTTACAATTTATCAAGGTCATTCTTACAATGATTTTTTTTTTTCGATGTTGGACCATCTGACGTCTTGACAGAGACTAATATACTGCTCCAGAAATATGTTTCGGGAATAAAGTGTAATACTTCCTTTAGAGCGCTAACGGATATTTTATTTCGCTAAAACACAATTTTAAGATAATTGACCATTATCCATTACAGATATATCAATTTTTACAAACTTGATAAAAATAACACACCTTTTGACTTGAAGACGTGAAGAAAACGATTATCACTTTCCAAAAAGCAGAACGATATGCTTTTCCTAGCAAATTTATGTTTTTCACCGGGAAAAATGGAATTCATTAGATATAACAGACTTTAACTTTAGAAAGGTTTTAATCACTTGTTGGAAACTTTATACTAAATTCTTACTGATTTACTCTACTCTCTACTTTGTCTTTGTGTCCACCTTTTGACTCTACATCATTAATATTTTTTCTCGTGTGGTAACGCTTTTTGTTTACATCATCTTTACAAAGTGTATATATATAATACATTATAAATACATTTTATTATAAGAAAATAATGAAAAAGTTCACAAATTATTTCTCCCAACCTTTCGCAGAACTCAGCCTTTTCAATTTACCAATTACGTGGACACTTTTGAAAACACAAGATTAGATATGAAGGACAACACCAAGTTAAACCTTATCTTATAAATAAGGATTTGCCTTCGAGGACAACTATCCTCGAAAAAGCTACAAACAAAAAAGAAAAACAACCTACAACTGGAAATTTTACGACGCTGAACATAGCCTGCAATACAATCGGCTACTGTTAATCTTCTATAAAGGGAGGTCGTTACAGTGGGGGTAGTTTAGAGGGTAATTGTTGTAATATAAAATTCTTAGCTGTATGTATACCGTGCATCTTACAATGGTTTCCAAGTAGGTTCAACATTAAAAATAAATGGTAACAATCCATAGTTTAAATGCATCTGTATGTCATATATCACATTATCAATATCTCATGATGATACTGTGCAAAATGATTTTTTTTTTTTTGTCTTCATATTTTGAAATTTTGGATAGGAAAACATGCATTACAAAAAACAAACAAAAATCAGCGATATAATTTACCATTAATAAGTTCAGTAAAGACAAAGAGGTGAAATATTCAATCTAGTCATTTTCTTTCCCATGAAATGGTACAGGTTATTAAGATAGGCCTAATGCATGTACATTTCTTTGGGGATAATCTCTGATCTGAGCTCAAACATATCATTTATACAATTATACCTCACCGGGAACACTTCGCACTGTTAAGCTATTATTTGTCACCTGAAAACATATCATTTATACAATTATACCTCACCGGGAACACTTCGCACTGTTAAGCTATTATTTGTCACCTGAAAACATAAAAAGTTTTTTTTAAGTCCATAATGAGATATGGCACCTTTTTAATGCTAACAGATAATGTAGATAATATTTTGGGGATTGTTATGTTACATAATATATTTAAAGAATATATGTTAGTTTGTTGAATTAAAATGTTCCATCTATGGTATCACTACATACACGAATTGTATAGGGTCCATATAGGGATAGAGTTATAACAACAGAATAGAGACCTCCTCTGTCTTAATGGCTATACCCAGAGTGCATCAAACATAGATTTCCTCCTTTTAAAAATACTTTGTAAATTCATTTATAATAAGAATCCATTTTTATATATAGCGTATAATATATTTGCCCCTATGTGCCTATGAGGGGGAATTCTCTCTAAAAAGTTCACTCTGGAACATTTTTGGATAAATCATATGTTCACTGTTGATATGTTTGGGGTTTAGTTATATACATCCATTGGCAGTGAAATTGTTTAATCTCTCAATTATGAAATATTTACATGTTGGTCATCTTTTTATCTAAATGTAAGATTCAAAAAAAAAATTGTATTCATGGAAGTTTTTTTTCGTCCAAGAGCAAATTATAAAAGGGAATTGTACAGCTGGATTAATAGCCCGACCTGTATTGAGTCAAATTGGTAACTAAAGCAAGATACACATGAGATCATACCTTTGTACATGGTGAGAATATTTGGCGAATTTCTTTCCAAGTGCACTGTATTTCATTTTCCATAACACAAATGACACAACAATTATAATTACACAACCTTAGTGAGATACAAATACACAAACCTAATTGAAATGAGAAAACTTAGAAAGAAATCATCATAAAGGTAAGTACTTCCACTCAAAGCATTAGACGAATGTCGTGACGCTATTCTCTTGCGGCTGCGTGCTCAAAGTAGTTGCTGCTGTAGTCGATGTTATAGCGTCTTGTCTGTGGACTCTATCTAGACAGGTCAGTCCCAACTGCTTACGAATCATTGGTTTACGAACACAGTAGAGCAGGAAAATGAAGAGTCCTTGAAATGAGAGCATGACAAGGAAGATGGGCTCAACCACCTGGGATAACATACAATAAAGATAATCACTACGCAAATGTGGCGGTTGAACCATACGTTTCATTACGTATTTATACTCAAACAGTTCCCTGTTCAAACACACAACCTCGAGCACACATGCAGTTAACAACTAGATTATTTATACCCTTACCAAGTTTTGCAATTGTCTAAGTATGTGAAAATTGATTTGTCCCGATGTATGTTTCTTAAGAACGTGATATATCAAAATTTACATCTAAAAGTTTTTAGATGCCCTTAGTGGGAGTGTCGTGGTCGAGTGGTTTAAGACGCTTGACTTAGAGATGCGAAGGTCGAGGGTTCGAATCCCGACACGGCACTAATATCCTTTGGCAAGATATTAACCTGCACTTGCTACTCTCCACCCAGGTGTTAAATGGGTACCCGATAGGATGCGACCGTCATTGTTGGTCAACCAGTTTTTGAGAGTCATGTAACGCCTGGCTGGAATGCTCCCCAGGGAGTGAAGATTGTGCACACATTGTGTGCGGGCAAGCACTAAATCCAATGACCGGGGTAATTGTATATTTGTAAAGCGCTTAGAGACATTTGTATATAAAAATTAAATATTATTATATTATTATTATTATTCAACCAGTCCCACTTTCATTTCTAAGTTACAAAATACAACAAAAACATAAAATTTACCAGGGGTATAAATAATTAAGTTGTTAACTGTATTTGAAATACATGTATATTAACTTTTTTGACAATTTCTTAGGTATCTGGTCACAGTATCCTTTAAACTGTAACAAGTTTAATAGTAGAACAATGCAATTACGTTATGTTTCTCTTATGGGTGTTCTTTTTTCTACTGCACCTGAATGAATTCTCGGATCATCAGAAAGTTTCCAGTGATACATGTAAGACCAAGCAGAAGGAGGATACAGATTGCATTTTGAACACGTTTGATGTTCTCTCTGCGTTCGACCCTGGCATATCTCAGTACGCAAACAGCGATATTAGAAGACTTCATCAGTTCACGGACGACGAGGGCAAAGATGACGACGTTGAACAGGATGATGATTGTCATGGGAATAAGGAGACCACCGATTTGAGCCCACAATTGTAGAAAACATCTAGAGATCCAGTAGAAGTAAAGTTTATGAACTTGTGAAAAAAGAATATAATTATGTAGAAAGAAAAATGGAAATCATTTTCAACTCCCAAAATAAACCTGCCCCCAGTGTCAAAATTTATTAATACACTTACATTCCATACATCCCAATATTATTACTGTTAAGTATGTGACGTCATCTGTGCCTGACAGGTAAAAAGCGAATTGAATCACTTTAACTCTTGGGTCTCATCTACTTGGGAGTGTCACTGTGGACCACTACACCGGGGTTTCCCATATTCAAATACGAATAATGCAGAGGGTTCTTAACGTGCAAAGATGGTGACTTTCCTCGATCTACACGGGGCCTCTGTTTAACGTCCAACCCAAGGAATGGAATGCACTCCACTGTACCATAGCATGCGTCTAATATGAAATAGGGGAGGGGCTCGTTAACACAAAATGCAGGCTTCAGTCATCCGCCTCTGAGTTGGACTCGAACCAATGATCTTTGGTAGTACAGGCAGATGTACACAGGTATTTGAAATACTGCGGCATGTTTTTTCGTTCAAAAATAAATTACATGTTATTTCCTTTTTTAATCAAGTGAACCTTATAAGACCGAGACGGTTTTGTGAAGCCACATTTCTATAAACGGAGATGAAAAGCTGTATGGAAATCAACTTTGCTTCAATAATTTGGTTTATAAATTTAAATAAATTGTCCTAGCACTATGCTCCGTCCTGTTGAGTTGATATGGCTCTATTTTTGTTTACCCTTACCTTGTCACGTAAAGGCCCTACTGTTTGTTTTAAAAATACCACAAAACATTGTGAAAAATATTTCGGTTTGGAGATTATGATTTTAAAGGGTTCTTTATAGACTACTCACATATCTTTGTGTGCGTATTTGTCCTGGGCAATGGCTCCAGTTACAATGACAATCAATGCAGGAATAACTTGAATTTAAAAAAAGGAAGACAATTATGATTAATTATATTTTCACCTGTCAATTAACAGTTTTAAAGCCTTTCCCTTAGAGGAGAATAAGGAAAAATGTCTATTCACAATTGATCTTGTGTGATTTAAGCAAAATGAATGGAAGGGATGAAGATGGCGAGTGATAGTACAATCGCTTACATAACATGACAATGGGGGTAATGCGGCATGCAGGCATTCAGTTAAGAAGTAGATAGATCTTCTTGCGTTTTTTTTTTCTTCCAGAATACAACTTAACGATTAATTTTTGGATCACTCGATGTATACCGTTTTGAACAAGTAGACAACAAAAACGTCCTGCCCAAGATGCAACCATGCAGCTAAAACATTTAATTGTAAAACTATGTTAATGGCAAATTAAGTATCAATAGCGTCGGCAAAATTCACCCTTTCCTTCTCAGATAATCATTTGTCTGCCCCTAAGTGTCGCATATTTCGAAAAAGATGGTGATAAAAGCCTTCCACGAAGAAGAAATCATACATATTGCACACTTTTATTACAATTCTTTTAGATGCTTGCAATTAAATATAATGGTTGTTAATGTCTGTTTTACATGTATTAAATGTATAAAACATTCGAAATTATAAATATTCTTTATCTTTTAGAAAAACGTATTATTGTTTAATGATCAATTACGATACTAATGATAACAATTTTGAAATGGCTATACCCCAAGCAACGGCAACAGCTATGACCATGAAACATGGAATGCAGGCATCAAAAATCTTGACAATGATGATATAAGTGTTGAATCCCTCCACACCCATCCACGTGATCGAAGACAGAATGAAGAAATGAACGAACGCCGTAATGAACCCGCATGGAACTGCCTTTACTTGGTATTGACGTTTGGCGCTGTCCAGTGACATCATGACAATGAACGATACGTAGAGACAGAGTAACGTCAGGCACAGGCAAATGAAGATCTGGTTGGTCTGTTTTTCCCTCAGAACTCTTTCAGTTAACAAAAATATATTATAAATTTGTATTTGATTAATACATTTATATAAAATGTACTGCATATATTAGTATTTTGCAATAAAAATGCTGGTGCTTAGGTTTATGGATTAATGCGGTAGAAAAAGTATGCAGCTTGTCAATTTGAGTATTTCCCATACATCAAATATACGATCGCCGGAACTTGCTTGATTTAACCTTAGATCAAATGATAGTAAACAAATCAGTACTTACGGCAAACAAGGCTGTTACTCTTACGAGTAGAGAGAAGTGTCGTGGTCGAGTGGTTTAAGCACTTGACTTGCAATTCAAAGGTCATGGTTCGATCCCCAATACGGCACTAATATCATTTTGCAAGGCATTCATCTTCATTTGCCACACTCGACTAAGGTGAGGAAAATTGGTACCTTGCAGGAATTATTTTTTGAAACGCTAGAGCGCTGTAATGGCAGCTAGGCTAAAGCCGGGGTAATAAAATGCGCCTCGGAATAGAATTTCTAGATAGGCGGCGCTATAGAAATGCCTATGATTATTATTATCATTAATTAATGCCATCATTGGGCAAAATATAGTTTGTTCCATCATCGAATGGATAGTCAATTAAATTCCTGACACAATGTGATCACGTATCACATTGTTTACCAAAAATCTGAAGGAAAATCATGATTGTGCATTGCTATAATCTAATAGATATTTATGAGATGGATAACCATAAAAATGGAGATAACCAGGACTCTTACCTGTTTGAGATATATATTTTGAGGGTGACAAGTAGGCTTACTATTGAAATACAACATCCTATGTACGTTAGAACTGTGTGTGCTTGCTCAAAAGACCGCTCCTCGATGGACATATCCTACAAATATAATAAATTAATTACAACAAATATTATCCAGCTCAGATCTAGGCTCAATCATGACATATATCTATATGAAAACCTAACATGTATGTGTGAGCTCTAAGTTAGTTAGGATTGCTATCATTATTTTTTCGCCGTGTATTGGATAGACAAACATTATAATAAAATCATGTGTACGCAAAGTAATTGGGTTCTTCAACTTGTTTGCTTGTGAGCCCCCCCCCCCCCCCTCCACAAATAAGTTCCACTCCTAAAATGAAAAACAAGAAAGAGAAATGAACAAAGAAGAAGACAATATTATTTTTTTTAATACAAGGAACGAGACAGAACATAGTTCTAACTATTCACAAATGGAATCACTTCAATCGGTCGTTTCATTCCCTCGTACATTATACATTATCTTTAAAATTAAAGAAGAACTGTAGAAAATTACAGAACAGAGTCAGATTGCATTGTGTGTTTACAAGAGCTTGGTAAAGAAACACAATGGCGGGTTTTCCCACAAATCCGGGGGTCTTTGGTTAAATGGGGAAGTCTTTTTCCGCAAAGAAATATAATAGCGACTTCCAACGATAGACATCGACGTATTTTCAACGGGGGGAGGGGGGGGGGGTAACAATCATGTTTACTATATCAACTACCAAAAAAAAAACATACAGGTGGCGATCTTGCAATCCCATGTGATTCCAAGGCAAAATAAAAGACATACTTCTTTAAAAAGAAAGAAAGATCTTACCATGAGGACAGCAAAGTGGGTAAGATGGTTACATCCACAAACGATCCTCTCATCAGGAGGAGGATCCCAGCTGTTATCATTGGGTGTTCTAATTCCAGAAGCTGAAAGAAGCTGACACCCTTCTTGAGACCAGTCACCATAGCCAATATCCCAGTATGAACACGATGGATTCGTCAGACCAGGCTGGTGAGGAAATTCAAATTTAGAATAAAGTGATATGACTGTAGTTGTTTTCATAGTTGTTTAACTTATGCCAAAAACTTAATGCATGTCCTTGTCTGTATACTGTGAGATTATAATACAGAAATAATTACAAAACATAGAAAATATTACTTGAAGATGACAGAATGCACAGTGCATTAAATTTGAAAATGAAATTTCTTTATTGCCTACCTCTATCGGGGTAAAAGTGAACTTGATGGGTTCTGTCAGATTTTCTATTTTCTCGTCCCCGATGCTCAGTGATATTACGGGCGTGTTAGCAGATCGGTTGGTTCCTAGACTCGTTTTTTGCAATGAGTTAGAAATGAAAAGGGCTGGTGTGGAAAAGACATTGAAAGTCACGCGAACAAAGCCGCTAGTCTTAGAACTTTCTCCAGGTATCGACGGTATAGCGGAAGAAATCGCAGATGGTATGATGACAGCAGCAATGGTATCTGGTTTTGTAGCTTCATCAAGATTTTCATTTGTAGTTTTGATGTTGATGTCGGATTTCGTCATATTAGAATTGCTGTCTCTTGCTAACGAGAGGACTAGACCGTTTGAGATGACATCGGTACGCACGCTTTGGACCTGAAAAGTTCAGAAAAACATAATTGGAAAAATAGTCAAATAAGAACGTTTCTTAGGTCATGAAGAGACATGGTATTCTAATCGGCAAATGAAGTTCATATTTACACGTGTCATTGACAGATATCTTATTTTGAGAAGCGTTAGTAGATGTCAACCCGGGATGTCAACTATATTCACAGTTACTTACATACATGTTGGTCTTTGCTGCACGGCCACGGGGAAAACAAACGGATGTAATGCGCGTTTATCGACAAAAAAATATCAAACTTCTACGTACCTGCACGGCGATATTTGGTTGTTGAATGCTAAAATTGTCACCGTCCTCTACAGGTACACTTTTGATCTGCTGCTCAAATGTTTTAACGACATCACTAACAGAGGCTGATGCTGATTCAAGTGTTTCTGTGTCAACCTGAGCGATGTTATTCACTATGGCAACAATGGATGCAGTAACCTGTTATTCAAAATCAATTAAATGCATTCACTTACTTATTCTGAAAGCAGTTGCATTATTAGTATGATATAAAAACTTTGAGCACAGGTGTAATTAGGGACTTTTAGATTTGCACGTCGACAGCTTTGACTGCAACATGTGACGTCATTTTAAGGCACTGCGCATGCGTTACGTCGTCTCAGTCGGCGATTGAGAATGCGTCAACCTTGATTTTCCTAAATCTAGTACATACATACATATATACATATTGGTATTTATATCGCCTTTACATGCTCAAGGTACTAGTATACCGCGTGCGCATAAAATATACAGTTCCTCAGGTAGACAAAGGAACATCCCTTCCCTGCAATTATGTAAAAATGTGTAGAACAGGTTTCACATGCATATTTACCTGTTCTACACATTTTTACATAATAGCAGTGAAGGGATGTTGTTTTGTTGAGGGTAGAATGAGGAACTGTATACTTTGTCCTCTTTCTTTGTCCGTGATGTTCATAGTGTTACTTCCTGCATGCATGCATGTATATCGTCGAGTGCAATCTATAGATTTCTAATGGTAGTCAACATGGGCAGTTAAGTACGTTGACACGCATGATCAGTCGGCGTTCGTCGTGTTCTCGTCCACTCAATCTAAAAGTCCCTAATGGGGATAAAATGTGGACAGTCATATTTGACAAGATCTTAAACAAAATGGCAAATTAAAATGTTCACAATGCTAGAATGGCCTACAAATGGTCTTAATTTTAGTAATATAGCAGAATTGATCAGTGAAAAAAATTAACAACTGGGTCATCAAAACTGTATATGTTTGCATTTACTGGACACGTTTCACAACAAATTGAATTTAAAAAATAAGGATATATACAAACCTTTTCACTGTAGTTCGTTCGAGTACTTATATTTGAAATTATATTTGCAATCGAAAAAATGTCATCAGAGGAGATATCATTGATATTGCTTGACACCAAACTGACATCTTCACTGAGCTTAGCAACATTCTCATCTGAAACGATAACCTTAGAACAAACGATTTAAATGTCAGTCAAATTGTGTTAGCCTTTAATGTTCTATATAGTCATTCAAACAAAATGAATAGTATAGATGAACTTTGTTTTTACATCCGTCTCCTTTCTACGGAACTAGGGGTGTCCACTTTTATGGCAGGATCCCCCTTTTAATCTATAAATATTGCTCACAAGACAGCCTATCTGTTTTCATTTCTGAGCATAACAATTTCTCCACAAAATAATGTTCATTTTTATCTCATTAATTTGGATGTAATGAATGTTATTTCATTTCTAGGATGTGTCCAATAACTAATAAAGTTCAGATTTACATTTAAATAGGCTTGATGGAAATTGATGGCTTTCAGTCCCGAATAAATCATACTGAGTGGTCTCATGACTGTGGTGTGACAATTAAACAAAACAATCTTGAAATGGATAATATAGATATCTCAATATTGAAACTACCTTTGAAAGCTGGGTAAGTAAATCTCCGACATTTCTGAATTGTCCACAGTTATCCATGGGATCGGGAAGCCACGTACTCTGTGAAATCAGATCACCGACACATATGGCACGCCCGATGGGTTGGTCAGCTGTCAAACGAATTCACAACAATTTACTATCCCTATACCATTATTTATATTCATGAAATAAAGATTAGTTATTTGAGTAATCATGACAAAAGCGTATAATTAGAAAATACAAATATGCAGCTGTAAAAACTTAAATTCTCTAATGTTCATAAATTTCATAAATAATGTAAGTTCCTTCTGAGCAATTTTGGAGAATACGTCTTCTAGAGTGGCCCATTTGTTGATTTAAATTAATTAGACTTAGAATAACTGATTACATTTAATTTTTTTCAAGGGAGATATAGATTCAGGTAAAACGTGCATGAGAAGTATCCTAATTTACCGTTTGCTGTGTTGAATGGACATAATTCAGTTGAGTTCGCCCACACTCCTTTCTCACCCTCTAGGAAATTGATTAGTCCAAAACGCGATGACAACCATGTCGTATTTTTACAGATCACTGGGATCCATGAATATAAGAAAAACAAAAGAAATAAGGAGCAAGCACTTTACGTAATACCATTTTCGTTTCTGATTAAATGAGACAGTTTGAGTTCTGATGATGGTCTTACATTTCTATTGAAAACTAGATTTAAGTCGTTCTAAAATACAGAAACTGTTTTATACGATCAATATAATTAAGACTTTAACGTGCTTCAAAACTTCATTCAATCACAATCACATTTTTTTTAAAGGCATAATATTTCTTTTGCTTAATTCCGGATGACATCACAATGAGTAGCGGTGTATTGATCATAGCAGTTCAGGCGCGTACACAGGAGGGGGGGGTTGGGGGGTTTGGGGGGGGGGTTAAACCCCCCCCCATAACCCCCCTAACCCCCCCCCCCCTTTGGATTTTTTTTTTTTTTTTATTTTAATTATTTAAAATTTCGAAAAAATAACAAAAGTGTCCTCTTCCCCCCCCCCCCCCCCCCCGGCTTATTCAGCGGTCGGCTGAGTCGTTGCGATTTTTTGGGGACCAAAAAAAAAGTGTCCTCTTACCTGAATCTGAATTTCAAGGAGAAAATCACATTTCTAGAAAGTACAATGTCCAAGTCTGACATAACAAATTCAACTAAGCAACTTTTAAAATCAAAAGTGGTTGCCATAACTTTGAAAATCCCCCAAACCCATGGATAAGAAGTTGTTAGATGTTTGTCACCGAAACGGCAGCCATTTTGAATGTACATAGTCAATGTAAGCACTTTTACTTTTGAAAGTTGTATAGTTGAATTTGCCATGTCAGAAAACATATTATTAGACCCTAAAATCATTAGAATCGGACAATGTTAACTGTGTTGGTGAATTTCTAAAGTGCATTGACCTTTTTGACCATAGCGCCCTCATTTAAGGTCGGAGGTTTAGCAAACTATACATTTTTGGAATCCTTATGACCAGACGAGTAATTTGATATGCATATTGATACGATTGGAACTATTTGAATTTTTATCCCTGTGTGACCTTTGTTGACCCCTCACGAAAATGCCCGGGATTTTCAAGGGGGCAGCCCAAGTCAAAATTGCTCGGTATTAATCAGGGAACACAAAAACACTTTCAAACCTTTCGTCGTTGTTTTCACGAAGTGACGGTAGTGAAAAAAAAATGCATTCACTTTGCGTTACGATTTTCCTCACTACCGTCACTTCGTGAAAACAAGGACGCTTTGTTCCCAGAGATTGATCACGGGACCTACAGGCTGGTCTCCTACTATCAGCCGCCGAACTTACAACGAATTAATACACAGCGTGTGCCCCGCCTATGTCTGGCGTTGGTCAATCGCGCTATGCGCCATGCGTCGAGCTCCGTACACACACAGGCACACATTCACAGTCGTACACATGTATACAGGCGCGTACACAGGGGGGGGGGGGGTTAACCCCCCCCCCCTCCCCTCCCCTTTGGTAATTTTCTGTGTTTAAACCCCCCTATATCCCCCCTATAACCCCCCCCCCCTTTATATATATTAACTCATGAGTAAGAAGTGTACTCAAAATCCTCTGGGAAGGAATCTTGTTTTCACATAAAACGTATCATAAAACAATGTATATATATATATATATATAAACATTAATATAATTATGGTCGTATTTTGTAAATACGTATGCTGTGCCCATGAGAGATGCAATGATATCCAACATAAATTTTATTTAAAATAAGACAAATCGAGAATAATCACACACTCACGTCTTGACAGGTCAATGGAAATGATCTCAACATCCATTTTAAGCCTGCTGGCAAACTTCGCTCCTATGACAGCAAACCACATCTCATTGGTACGTACATAGACATCATCAGGAACGTAGTTTGTATATCCATGGATAGATGTGATGACAGACTGATTGTCAGACAGATCGTTACCTGTCCCTATTTGGACTTTATCATCATAATAGAGATTCAAGTATTTGAACACGATTCGAAATCCATACGTAGCATTGGTTTGCAGGAAGGTAGTATTGTACAATCGGCTTGTGTTAGAGAAAGGTATGTAGATTAAATGTGACTTGCTTTTCTGCAGATACGTTGCTGAATTATCTATAAGAATTTTTTTTTTAAATGACAAGAAAGGATTGAAAACAAAAGAAAGAAAACATTAAAAAAACAAAAGAAAAAGAAACTCCCACTAGAAAAAGGACTGTCACCTTTCCAGGCAGATTCACTGTTGGTTCAGGTTAGTAACAGCACGATTTTTTCTCTCCAATTTTTACATGATATACCTGACTTAAATTCACGAGACACATTTTTAAATTAATGGTTTTCATATGACAATGTTTAACATTATTACATCTATTACTTTCAGGTAATCGTGAAAGCGTTGAGAAAGCTGAATAAAAGGAAACATATGTTTAGCACATAACCGCCCCCACCCCCCCCCCCCCCCCCCCACTCCGAGAACGGACGGACCCCATGCGTGTTACCAAAATGTCCGGTAAAGGGGTACTTTTCGTGCGACAAAGTCCGGCCCGAGAATTGTAAAAAAAAAGGGGTGTATTAACTTTTCACCCGGAGATTTCTTTAAAAAGGGGGTGTTTTTTCTTCTTTTTTTTCTCTCATCTCTTTGGACTCCTGAAATATTATTCCGAATTTAGGGGGGTACATTGAGCATTTTTCATGATTTAGGGGGGTCTCTAAGGCAGGAAAGCCCGCGAAAAGCCCGCGAAAAGCCCGCGAAAGGGGGTTCGGAAATGTTGGTAGTCCTCAGATAGGGGGTGCTTTCAAAAAGAGGGAACAAGCATATGCGTACCCTAAATAACACTGAGTGGGGGGCCGGGAGCACATAGGAAAGATAATATCAAATGCTTTTTGACTTACTGCATGCCAGTTCATCCTCATAATGATCGCAGTGGTAGATCCCATCGCATGCCAGTTCATCCTCATAATGATCGCAGTGGTAGATCCCATCGCAAAAAACAGTCGGTGGCATGATCTGTTGGGGGCTCGAACATGTTAAAAAGGCTAAACAGAGAAAGCAAATTAGAAAGAACAAGTATAATTTTGGTAGCAAATAGCGATTTAAAATGTCATAATTATTTGTGTTGGAACGTGGCAATTCAAATTGAAGTTATAACATTTGTTCTCCTACCTAACAAATCAAATAGAGAAGAAAACATAACAGTGATTCAAACATGCCGATTAATTCTCCCCCCCCCCCCCCTCCCATCAGAACAAAAATCCAGATGACCTAATATATGGGTTCCTGTCTAGGGGTTGAACCCGAGACCTCTCGTACCCAACGATAAAACTGCTTTCCGTATTATCCATTTTTATTGCTTTTTGTATGAACTCTCACGTTGTTAGTTATGATTTGTTATTTTTGTTTACATTTTTGTCAATGCTGATAACCTCTTTTGTGTACCCTCTATCATTGAACAAATAAATCACATATCGGCTTTGCCGCAATGAGTCTATCTACATCTATCTACTTCAGTCGAACCGTCGAACCGACTCCAAACCGACTCTATACCACCGATTATTGGCGCATAGACATACTCATGACGATGTAATTATTTGTTCGGTCCCAAGTCGGTTCGGAGTAGGTCATATTGATGGTGTGACTAGAGTATGAAGTACAATGAGCGATGCAGTGGTATCCAACATAAACTATATTCAAATTAGACACATCGATAAGTATTACACACTTACTTGATAGGTCAATGGAAATTATCTCAACATACATTTCAAGTCGGGTGTATACCTTTACTCCTCTGACAGCAAACCACATTTCATTGGTACCTACATAGATATCATCTATATCGTCTCTATATCCATGAAAAGTTATGATGACAGATTGTATGTCAGACGGATCGTTGCCTGTCCCTATTTGGACTTCATCATCACCATACAAATATAAATATCGGAACACAACTCGAAATTCATTTGCAGCGTTTGTTTGTAGCAATGTTGTGTTATACGATCGTGGTGTGTAGGGCTCTGGTACGGATATGACATGTGATTCGCCTTCCTCAAGATATGTTTTTGGATAATCTATAAGAAAATAATTTGTTTAAAGACAAGAAAGAAAGAATATAATAATCGAAAAGAAAGAAACGTAAATTAGTAGTCCTTCAACTAGAGATTGGTAAATAAGCTTCATCATCTTGCACTGACTAGTCTGGGAGCTACTCCCGAGAAAAAAACCCACTATATTGTGCATACGATTTGACCCCCTTAAATAAAGTTACTTTATTTAAAAAAGACAATCCTTATGAAATAAGATATTACAGGGCTATTTATATTCTTCCCAGCATATCCAATATCCTAGAAAAATTATTTACAATAGGCTTTATAAGTTTTTAGATACTTTTCATTTCCTAACTTTAATCAATATGGATTCAGAAAAGGACATTCAACCGACCAAGCTTTAGTACAATTATATAATAAAATAACGATTGCTTTGGCCCATAGAGAACGTGTAATAGGTGTATTTATGGACTAATTAAAGGCCTTTGATACGCTTGACTACCAAAGTTTACTGACAAAAACTTTACTGTTATTGAATTCGTGGAGTTGCACTGTCATGGGCTGAGAGCTATTTATCTAACATAAAACATTATGTAGTGTATAATGATGTTTGTTCATATGTCCTGGCTACCATGTGGAGTTCTGCAAGGGTCAATATTAGGCCCATTGCTTTTTCTATTAATGATTTAACCATAGCTCAGTCGGTAGAGCAGTGGTCTCGTAATCCGGTGACCCGGGTTCGAAACCGAGGCGATGCGATAGTGCCCTTTGGTATGGCATTAATCCCCATTACCAGGTCCCGCGGAGAGGACCTAAAGCCGTCGGCCGTCTGGTTGCTTACAAGTATTCATGCTTTCTTAGCAGTCAGGTAAAAAAACCACTACCATTCAATACAACACCTTTATTATCATTTGTGCTATTTGCTGATGACACAAACATCTGCTGTTCACATCATAATTTAAATACTTTAGTAAATACACTTAATAATGAGTTACCGAACTTATCTTTATGGTTTCAATGCAATAAGTTATCATTTAATTAAGATAAAACAAATTTCATGTATTTCAAGCACGCAAATTATTATGTCATTGAAATTCGTTACAACGTTATTATAAACAATGTCCCTCTCGAAAGAAAGAGAACAACAACATTTTTTGGTGTCATTATTGATGAAAATCTAAATTGGAATGAAAATGTACATCATATAACTACTTCTATTTCTAGGAATGTTGGTTTATTATATAAAATGAAGAAATTAATTCCATGTTATACACTTTTTATGCTTTGTAATTCATTGATATTACCGTTATTACATATTCCAATTTAGTATGCCCACCAGCGCCAAAACAAATATCAACTCTATTAATTTATTACAAAAGAAAGCCCTCGGCGTGTATGTACTGGTTCACCATATTCATCTCACACGAGTCCATTATTTTACAAACTGAAAACCCTAACAGTAATCGACATGAAGTCGCTACAACGTTTACTGATCATTTTTAAATATTTAAATAATTTTCTCCCTCTTTCATTTCAAGACCTGTACATAAAGACATTCACTCTTACCCTACGCGTAATTCCTCAAATTTTCATCTAGTCAACCCAAAATTACTTATTGCCCATAGATCCATAAGACACCATCGTCCAGAACTCTCTCCTAGAATCTATTAAATCATGTTGCTCCTCTACTCATTTAAGGCCAAAGTTAAAACGCCGTTATTATCTAAATATTCAGGGTAAAATTTCGGTGTCAACTGCTAAGTCTTTATCATAATGTCATCTCTTCTTTCATTTTAATCACCATCATCGTCATCATCATCATCATCATCATCTTCATCATCGTCTTCATCATCATCCTCATCTGCATTGTCAATATCACCGTCATTAAAATTTGTATTCTCAATTACCTATCCGTTCTGCTTAATAAATTTGTTAATTTATTTCATGAGTTTTGTCTGGGGCTGTCGTATTATTAAGCGATTTGCTTACAACGACAGTCCTTCTGCCGCAAATAATTGTATAATGTTTAAGGAAATTAGTATTTATGACAGTTTATCGTTTCGTTTTTGAAAATAAAGATTGTTATATATGGTATGCATGGGCGTAAATCCTTACGTAATACCTATTGTTCAGGGGGGATGATTGGTATTACGTAAGGATTTACGCGTATGATGGTATGGTATGGTGTGGTATAGTATTTATTGAATCATGCATCGCAGTACTAAATTGCACATGGATATACATTGCATTTAAAAAAACGAGTGTACAAATCAAAACAGGTTCATTTACACGTATAAGTCACATGCGTATCCTAAATTTTGTACCAAATGTAAAACAAAAGCAAAAGTACGAACAAGAAGGAAAAGGGGAATATTTATCTAAACAAAATATGAATTCAAAGCGAAGAAGAAAGAAGGGAAGGATGTAGAGAAAAGAGGTTAAAAGGGGGAAAAGAGAGACAGAGAGATAGAGGAGATAGAAAAAGGAGGAGAGAGGGAAGGAAAGTGATAAAAAAAAAGAGAGGATAAGAGACCGAGAGATATAGTGAAGAAAGAGAAAGAGCAGGAAATATAGAAAAATGGAGAAAGAGAGAAAAAGAGAGAGGAAAGAGAGAGAGAGAGAGATAGAGAGAAAGAGAAAGAAGAAAGAGCGAGCAAGAGAGAGAGAGAGAGAGAGCGACAAGAGGTAAAGAAGGGGGAGGAGAGAAAGGGGATAATTATTGCCAAAGTTTAACGTCGCAGGTGTTTCTTTGGGAACAGGAACAATGATGGACCTCTTCCAACGACTTGGAACCCTGCTTTGTTGAAACGATGCATTTAAGATGTCGCAGAGAGGTGAGCTGAGTTCCACTGCGAATTCCCGAATCAAACGTAGTGAGATTCCGTCCGGTCCACCACTTTTCCCAACTGGGGTTTTGGACAGTTCTCGGTAAACTCTCCAAGGTTGTATGGTTGGCAAAGTGCCCAGCTGAGTCGGTCTGAACGCAGGAATCTCGTTCAAATCAAGGGATAGGGTGTCATTTCCGATGCTTACGTAGTACGAGTTTATGGCATTTGCCATTGCCAATGTGTCCGAAGAATTGATATTTGGCAAGGAAATAGACGTGTCTTGTTGCCTATTCGAAGTCATCAGTTTGATATAATTTATACCATGATGCGGGGTTTTCGCGTTTCAGAGGTTGGACGCGGTCCTTATAAAACACTGTTTTCGCATGAGTGATCGCTTACTGCACTTTGTTTCGAAGACTTCGCCAATTCGGGGAGCCTGAGTGGAAGGCCCTTTGTCGTTGATGTATTAGGTCTTGACCTTAGTTGCCACCCAAGGCTTATCCATCATATGCAGCTTACGGATTTGGTTGGGAAGTGCATGAGTGTTGATTGCCGCGTTCAAATCGTTGTAGAACACCTCACATTTGCGTTTTACCAGGTTTTACAACCGTTTCTTGATAAACACTTATCTAATCGCGGTGTGTTATTCAACTGCCAAATTCGCGCACATCCGATTGACGCATCGGTCTGACAGTTTTCTGTATGACTTCATTTCTCCTTGGTTATTGCTGTTTTGGGCTTCCATATGACTCCATTATGGTCGCTCATTCAAATTGGGGCAATAATTTGTATGACAGAATACAAACTCTTTATATTAGTAATGATCAAGTCAAGCATAGAAAGGCTACGCGTTGGACGATTTACTATCTGCTTCATGTTGTGCCCAGCAAGGAGGGGAGATACATCAGCTCGATTAAAATCACCAGAGATGATGATGCCTGCCGAAGGGTGACTCAGAAGAATATGATCAACAGCCCGTGAAAGGTACTGAATAAGGTTATCCACATGAGCATTGGTTGGGGGTGAGTAAACTGATGCCACAAACATTGAAGAGACGTTCCTAGGTAACCGTGTTGGTCGGATGTGCGTCCAAAAAACCTCATGTTCTTCCGGAACGTCCATGTGGGTTCTTCTTCTTCGTCTTCTTCTTTTTCTTCAAGATAATCTGCCTCCTTCACTGCTGAAGATTCTAGCTTGCAGATGTGTGCGAGTGCATGTGTGTGTCTACAAGAGGATGCCCAGGTGTGCAGTTGAGAGGTGTATGTATACATAGTGCCAGTAAAAAAATTGCCGGAATTTAATTTTCCCCGGTCTTTAGTTGTCGCTGGAAGGCTTCCACTGATGGAGCCAGGACAGCCTCAAGAGGGAGAACGTTCCACTGTCGAACAGTGTGAGGAAAGAAGGAGTGAATATGTTGCTCTCTTGGTGACTGCATGACACGATAACATAAGGACGAGACGATCTTGTAGTTCTTACGACTGTTGCCGGTTTGATGTAGTGGTGGATGTCAAAGTCAACCAAAGAGTAGTGCATCTTGTACAGTAAGATGAGACGTTGATGCTCTCTTCTCTTCTGGAGGGAGGTCCATCCAAGTTGACTCAGCATGTCAAAGACGCTATATGTATGATGATAGCGGTTGAGAACATATCTTGCTGCCCGCCTCTGGACCATCTCCAACTGGTTTAGACATCTGATGGTGTGTGGATCCCAGACAGCACTCCCGTACTCGAGAAGAGGGCGAACGAGAGCCTGGTATGCAGTAGTCTTAAGCTGAGGGGTTTCAGTGGGGCTCATAGTAGATTTCACATAGATAGCGACTCCTCCACCTCGTTGGGAAACTCGGCTCTTGTGCAGTAAGTTGTAGTTTTGAATGCTGATGAACGCGGTCTCTGGAACAGTATCCACCAGATCTCACTCATACAAACAATGTCCATGTCATAATTTTGAACAACAAAAGTGAATTCGTCGAACTTATTATTCAATGATCTTGAGTTAAGCATATACATAGAAGGTAAAGATGGTAATTGATGAGGGAGTGTCTTTATGTGCCTTAATGTTCTTGTCCTGGTCACGGTGGGCTCTTTGTCTTCATTTAGGTGCTTATTTACGATGCGTTATCAGAAAAATACTTATTGTACTTAATGTTATTATTGTTTTGTCGAAAAACTGTGGCCTGTTCTAATATGTAGACATACGACTTCTTATTTACACAACCTGGTGCTTTGAACCGACTTCATGCAGAATCAGTTGAGGTGTTCTATAGCATATATTTCCGCACCCGTATACCGTGTTGTGTGTACATGGGCCCTGTTTCATAAAAAGTTGTTATTAATATCAATTTCGATAGCTTTAAGTAGCAAGGCAAGGTTGTATTGTACACTCGTCTGGTGGTGGTGAATTTTCAGAAGCTTAAATGTGATTCGCTTTCCTGGAGGTATGTTGATTAATGATCTGTAAATTAGAAGAAGAATTCATGAATTGTTTTCTTTTTGCGTTGATGGTTCTGCATGGTCATTTGTTTCTTTAACAATGTGAAAAATATCATATTTTTCTTTTGTCGTAAATTTTAAATTGTAATGCGCATTGACAGGACACACGGTTCTGAAATGGGCTATAATGGGCTATAAAAGAGCAATTTAGAAGACTGATGAGCGTGATGAGCGGATGTATTATGACCTAGCTCTCTCCAACAATGAGCTAAACTGAGCTAAACTGAGCTAAACTGGAAATATTACCTCGAAAACAAGAACTGTTTATTGTTACATGGACTACCAGCTTGTAGAAATTGGACCCAAAACCCTTGATTTACCAGCAAAACATCAGTAAAAATGCCTACAAGATCAGGAAAGCCAAGACGAGAAGCTGCAGCAAACAATGGGACACACCCAACCATTGTCCCTACCCAAGGCGCCGTGGAGAGCCCACCATCTCCCGCTGATGTATCGGGCGGTACAAAGGAACCCGGTAAACCGGCGCCAATTCACGCATCGGGAGATCACGTGATCAAGCCACCGAGCCCCGCGGCGCCAGAATCTACTTCCGTAGAGCCCAATGCTGAACTCAACTCAGCCATTGTAAAGTATTGGAAAGTCTTCTCAAAGACGACGAATTTGTAAACCAGCTCACTCGAACAATTCAAGGAAAGCTTCTGAATGATTTAAAGGAGTCAATTTGTCAAGAAGTTTGGGACTCGTTGGAATTTAATTCTGCAAATCAAGGGGATGTGATGGCGGCAAAGAGAAAGGAAATAGATGAATTAAAGAAAGTGAATGATGATGCTGAGCAGTACTCCAGACGTACATGCCTTGTAATAAGTGGTGTACCTGAGAGGATGAATGAGAATACCGATTCCAGAATCATACAACCCAATAAACAAAATCACGTGAAAATCACGTTAATATCAAGGCATCGACTTAAGGAGAGTTACGTTCTTCAAACACCGGACATTTACGTAAATGTGTTAATACGTTTATTGCACTAGGTCACTTAAAACACACGTACACTAAATCACGCAATTGTCACTGCAATATCACCATTATAATAACGTGATTATCCCTACCGTGGAGACCATGGTTTGTAAACCTAATTCTCCCGTGTTTGTTTGGTTATGAAATTACATCTTCATAAACGAAATTATCGCGTCACAGAAACACGTGAAGCGTTAGTGATACTTTTAGTCAAAATATCTGCGTGAAATTCACGTGAATATTATGAGGCTGACTTGAGATAAATCATGTTCTTCATGCACGTGAAATTTACGTCGAAGAGGAAATATGTTACTGTAACCCGCGTTCAACCCAATAATAACGTAAATGTTACACAATAAATGAACCAAAATAATGACGTTCTCATCCTGAACATCGTGTTTAGGATCTTCCATGATTACGTCCAGGCGCGCCGGAAGCAGTTTGGGATTAGAGAGGGGGGGGGGGTGGGTGCAAACATCCCAGAAGAGAAAGCTAGTTGCAACTGGTCCAGTTGATGAACCAGTCAATGCCAACTGGTAACCCTGGAAATTGAAATGGGCTAAATGATCCAGTTGATCCAGGCCAGTTAGAATTCAACTGGTCTAGCAGAGCCATTAGAACCATTTGGTAAAACTTCCAACCAGTTGAACGGCAACAACACTCCAATACTGGTACGTCTGTATTTCCAATGTAAAGGCATTGGTAATAAGTAGACTTACATAATTTAATGAATCGACATTTTTTCATATACTTGTATTTTATTGAAATTATTTTAGTTCATAGTTAATTTTTCCCTTATTCATGTTTAATTAAATGTAATTTATACCAAGTAGCGAAATGTCCTGATAACTGGTAATTTATATTTGTAGTATTTTCGAAATGAATTGCACATTACTAAATCATCAGTAATTAAAAAATATGCTGTCAATTCAGATAAATTGTTTAAAAAACATAGATCTGCACGCACCCCATATTCAATATGCAAATTAATTGGTGTCAGCTGGTTCAACTGGAAATATGCACACAGACCAGTTATCAACTGGTGCAATGAATAGATGCCAACCGTCAGTTATCAACTGGTGAAAATAGAAATATGCCAACAGTCACGGGATTATCACCACGGAGCTTAAATGGTAACTGTGAAACCATCAAGACACCCCGAAATAACTCGTTTTTCACACCTAGAAATCACGGAATACCCAGCTTATATTAATAATCCGTTTGAGTCACGAGATCATCACCGCGGAACTGCTGGCAAGTTTGACTACCATTTAAATAGGTGTTTTAAGACACCTAATAATGACTAATTTTTCACACTTAAAAATCACCGATGCCCAGCTTAGATTAATAATCCGTTTGAGTCACGAGATCATCACCGCGGAACTGCTGGCAAGTTTGACTACCATTTAAATAGGTGTTTTAAGACACCTAATAATTACTAATTTTTCACGCCTAAAAATCACCGATGCCCAGCTTAGATTAATAATCCGTTTGAGTCACGAGATCATCACCGAGGAACTGCTGGCAAGTTTGACTATATTTAAATAGGTGTTTTAAGACACCTAATAATTACTAATTTTTCACACCTAAATATCACGGATTGGCAGCTTAGATTAATAATCAGTGTTAGCTACGTGATCATCACCAAGAAAGTTATGGTAACTTTGAAACCATTTAAAAGGGTGTTTAAAGACACCTAATAATTACTAATTTTTCACACCTAAAAGTCACGTATGCCCAGCTTAGATTAATAATCCGTTTGAGTCACGAGATCATCACCGCGGAACTGCTGGCAAGTTTGACTACATTTAAATAGGTGTTTTAAGACACCTAATAATAACTTAGATTAGTAATCAGTTTTAGCTACGTGATCATCACCAAGAAAGTTATGGTAACTTTGAAACCATTTAAGGAGGTGTGTAAGACACCTCAGAATTACTTATTTATCACCACCATCGGTTAACGGACAAAAAACTCGTTGCTTGGTCAAGTGGTTATTTGGTCATAAACACGTGATTTACAGAGGTAAGTGGAATCACGTTACTCTAGTCGCGAGATATATTGGTGGTGTTTAGGTTAGATGAAAACGTGAACAGGAGTACCTTTTTTGTTTAAATGAAGGCACGTGTCGATAACGTTTAAATCTAGTTCAAAAGGCACCATACTTTAAAATCACTTAAAATACACTCCCAAAAGAGGTTACTTTTTAGTGTTTTGTTTATTGGGAACTCTGCAAGGAGGACCTCGGTGTCGACATCAAGATGGATGACGTCGAGCGTAGTCATCGACTTGAGCAGCAGAAACCCCAAAGCGACGGATCGACGAAACCGCGCATCGGGACGACCAGCTATAGCCACACACCCAGGAACATCATCGTTAAATTTAATAGCTATCGCACCCGAGAGCAAGTCTACAGTGCACGATTCAAGCTAAAGAATCTTAGCGATGAGAATAATCACCATGTCTACATCAATGAAAGCCTCACTAAGAAGCGGAAAGAACTACTCTGGAAGGTTAGAAACAAATTCAAGAAAATCATTGATAAGACATGGACACAAGATGGACGTATTTGCATTAAACTGAAAGAAGGAAAAGGAAGAGTGAATGTCACAAGAGAGAGAGACTTAGACAAACTGAGCGTATATATGAGAAATTCTGCTATATAATTTGAACTGAGTGTTTGAGCCTCCACCCACAGATGGTGGTGCTGGAGAAATTATTCATGAACTTGTATATACCTGTTTGCTATTTCGAAACAATTTACTCTTTTTAACAAAATGGAGGTATTATTAGAGATAAAGTCATCTCAAATTAATGCCAGCTTGGCTCATGTTGAGAATTTCAAGCGTTATATTCAATTTAATTGAGAAGGAGACGAACGTTATTTCAAATTAATTGTATTTATATTTCAAGTATTTCTTGTCCTATTTCATCATTTTAACCATGGTCAATGTTTTTCCTTGTTATATATGTGAGAAACCCGTAAAGTGTAATCAAAAAGCGCTACTTTGTACAAAATGTAACCAATGGATACATATTTCATGTGGAGATGTATCTTCCAAACAATATGATGATAAAACTGAACAATTTCACAATTGGCAATGTACCAAATGTATTTTCCTAGAAATGCCACTTTGGAATGTTGAGGATATAGTAAAAGATAGAAATGTGAGCTTGAACCATACACATTCTGTTGATATAGACATGTACCTCTATAAATATACCTGTACCTCTATAAATGACTTTCCAAAGGGTAAAGGATTGAAAATTGCACATTTAAATATTCGCAGTCTTAGAAATAAGGTGGATGATCTGCAATTATATTTGAAAGAAAATCCGTACGAAATTCTGACCTTGTCAGAAACATGGCTAAGTGAAAACATTTGTAATTCATTGTTACAAATTGATGGGTATCATTTTGAAAGACTTGATAGAGACGAAAAGGGAGGAGGAGTTGGATGTTTTATACAAAAGAATATATCGTCCGTGAGTTAGAAATTATGTGGCTAGAGATAAGACTACACAATCACAAACCAAAGTATCTTGGAGTTGTATATCGTCCACCGAACAGTAGAAGTGCTTTTTTCAATAACCTAGAAATTAATTTAGAAAATATATGTATGTTATCAAATGATATTGTAATATTAGGTGATTTAAATTGTAATATGTTCACTCAGAATAATCTTTCAAAGCAGATACATGATCTGAGTGACAATATGCATTTGTCTCAGCTGATAAGGACCCCGACACGTCTAACCGTTAATAGTATAACCCTTATTGATCTAATTCTTGTGTCAAATAATTTGAAATCACTGGAGAGTGGCACACGGTCTATCGGTCTAAGTGATCATTTATTGATATTCCTTGTATTGAAAGAAAAACCACCGCCCTCTATATGTTCTGTGAGTACCTACCGTTCATTTAGAAACTTTAATGAAAATTCTTTCAAAAATGATGTTAAAGATATAAACTGGGATAATTTGTACTTAAACAATCACAATGTTGAGAATATGTGGAATATTTTCAAATGTAAATTCAAAGACATTTGTGATCTTCATGCACCGTATGTCACAGTAAGAAAACGTTCTAGGGGGTCACCTTGGATTACCAACGAATATTTATGTATCGCAAGAGATAGGAATTATTTTAAATGCAAATTTGATAAACACAGAACTACAGACTACTGGGAAAAGTTTAAAGAATTCAGAAATAGGGCAAATGTACTGAACAAGAAGTTAAAGAAACAATATTATAAGAATATTTGCATTAAAAATGGTAATGATATGAAAAAATCCTGGAAAGTACTCAAAAACTTACTCCCAAAGAAAGATGCCAATTCTGATTATAAAATTCTTGTAAATGACCAAATTATAGTAGACAAAGAAAAAGTAGCAGAATTGTTTAATGAAAGTTTCAATAATATTCAAAGCCAACTAACAGGAGCGAATGATTCTCATCTCAATATAAATGCATTGCAAACATTACCGCAAACAGCACATGAATTCAAATTTACAGAGATCGAGGAATGTTTTGTATTAAAAGAACTACTCAAGCTTGATGTTTCAAAAGCAGTTGGTATCGATGATCTTCCTCCAAAGCTACTTAAAATAGCTGCCCCACATATTGTTAGAGTCTTAACAGTATTGTTCAATTGTTCATTGTCAAATGGGTATGTTCCTCATGAATTCAAAGTTGCTAAAATAACCCCTATTCATAAAGGTGGAAACAAAATGGAATTAACTAACTACCGACCTATTTCCATTCTACCCACAATGTCAAAGATATTTGAAAAAGCAGTGCACAATCAGATATACTCTTACTTTAAACAAACATTCTTTGTTAAGTGAACGGCAATCAGGTTTTAGACCAGGGCATTCAACTCTAACATGCTTGACTGAAATAGTCGAAGGTATACTTGACAATATGGACAAAGGTCTGGTCACTGGAGCCATTTTTCTTGACCTGAAAAAGGCTTTCGACGTTATACCACATCCATTGATTATTAAGAAAATGTTATTGTATGGTATAGGGGGAGTTGAACTTGAGTGGTTCGAATCCTATCTATCTAATAGGCAACAATGTGTATTCTTGCAAGGGACGAAGAGTAATTTTCTAACTGTGAAATCAGGAATTCCACAAGGATCAATACTGGAGCCATTAATTTTTTGCCTCTATGTGAATGATATTTGTAACCTGCAACTCCATTCTAAGACAAAGATTTCCTTATATGCAGATGACACGGCAGTATTTCATCATGGAAAGGATTATAAAGTTTGTGAATACAATCTCCAAAAAGACTTTTCCCGTATCTTGAAATGGCTAAAATACAATGGACTGTTTTTAAATGCAAATAAAACCAAAACAATACTTTTTGGTTCCAAAAGAAAAATTCAAAATAATAATATTTGTATTCGTTACAGTGACAATGTACTCGACTCAGTCGAAAGTATGAAATATCTCGGTGTAACACTAGACAAAAGTTTAACATGGTCATTACATGTAAAAGAAGTTGTTAAGAAAGTATCGGGTACGATTGCCTGCATTAGACGCATACGCAATTACATTTCCCGTAAGAATCTGATTACATTATACTATTCTCTTATCCTACCGCATTTAAACTATTGTAATTCAGTATGGAGAAATACTTCGAAACAAAATCTAACAAAGTTGCAAAAATTACAAAATAGATATGCACGATTAGTTCTTCGTGCCGACTATTTTACACCCCAAAATGTTTTAATGAGTAAATTGAAATGGCGGTCATTAGAGGAAAGAATTAAATATCAGAAATGCATCTTGATTTTTAAAATCATAAACGACCTATCACCACCATATCTAAATCCATGTATAAGTAAAAGACCGGTATTATATTCTACTCGTTATGCTTTAAACAGTCCATTATTCATTCCAAAATGTAAAACAAATTTTAAAACAAAAACCCTAGCGGTCTCAGGAGCTAAATTATACAATAAATTACCCTATCATATTAAAAATTGTAAGTCGCTGCAAAGTTTTAAAAAGAATGTCAAAACTTTTCAGTTTCCCTTGTAAACATATTTTCACGTTAATTTGACCTTTATTTATTTTATTTATTATATTTCATTCATCTAGTTTTCTCAATTTGATTTGATAGTTGTATTTTTTTCCTTATAATTGTTAATGCGTGTTTTTCGTTACGTATGTTTAATTATTGTATATACCATGTATATTTTACCTTTGTATGTATGTTTTGGATTCATGTTATTATTGTACATGTTTTTATGTGTATGCAGGGCTCTCTGGGAGAGCAGGTTCAGAAATGAACTTGAATGAGACCACCCTGTTTAAATAAAACTATAATAAATAAAATAAATAAATAAATAAATATGTTATCATTATTATTAGTAGTATTTTAATTATTATCATTTTTATTATTTTTATTAAATATTAGTATTATAATTACCATCATTCTTAGTATTGCCTAGGATGTAATGGCAGCTTCCCCCTCCCCTGCAGGGTGCTCCCCCCCTCTTTATCGAGTAACCCCCAAATGCCCCTTTTCCTTTCTGAGTGCCCCTTCCCATATTCATTAGTGCCCTTCTCACCGCTGAAAAGTTCTCCTATTCTAATCTTATAGGTGCTCCTCTTACTTTGAAAAGTGCCCACTTGCCTTTGTAATAAATAACTTTTTCCCTTGATATTGGTGCTCCTCTTTAGGTACGAGGTTCATCTTTTGACTTCTAAGTGCTCCTGTTACTTTGACACGTGCCCCGTTTTCTTTCCAAAAAGTTCACATTTCCCTTTTAGGAAGTACAACTTTTCATTTCTGATGAAGGCCCTTTTTAAGGTATTAGCATGAGCAATACCCCATTATAGCTCTGATAAGTGCTCCAGTTATATTGACAGGTGCCTCTTTTTTATATAATAAGAGCCCTTTCCCCTTCTGATGAATGCTTATTTCCCTTTGCAATAAGTGCACCTTCCTCTTCTTCTTTAAATATGATAAGTTTTCCTTGTTATTTTGATGTAATTTTCCTTTGATAAGTGCCCCCCTTTTTATCAATGTTTTCCACTGCCGCTTTCAAATTCTGCCCACTAGCGGTCATCTAAAGAGCGATATCTAATTTCAAAGAATCCAAGCCTCATGTGCAGTAACAAGAACTTTTCTTCCACCGCCACGATGACAGGCCGCAAAGCCGGGATGCAGGGTGCACACGTACAATGGCCCAGATTTGATATGAGCGAACTGTGTCCCTATTGTCATTGTGCTCGTTTTCAAAGCTATCATAATTATGTCCCTTCTCTAGATATGTATACAAGGTGTGCACTTCTTTATAACATAACGTTTCCCCTTTAAACTCACACGACATTTTCTATTCAAATGTTAATAGACGCATTTTCCAAAATATCTTCATTTAAACTTGTTGAGCTTTATAAAAAGACAAAGTAACCATCTGCTTTTTGTTCAGAGATATAAAGGTTTTATTAATGTAGGAATTTTCATACTCGAGGCAACTGTATTCAGCCTACATTTTCGCCATTTATGTTAAAAAATAATAAGTCATTATTCTTGGTTTACATAAATGGAGGGAATGTTAAATGTAGGTATTTAATACCACATTGTATGCTATATTAAAAGATGTTTTTATCACCTTTCAGATCCTCTGATCTTGATTTCTCCGAGTCATAGTCTCCCATAGTACCTGCCCATTAGTTAAATCGACTGCGAGCCATTTTTTCTCAAATAATCACCAAAGCTCGCTCGCTACGATTGTATTATAACCATGTTATTAAGTAATATATTAAAAGTTGTTCTTTTTTCAATAGGAGATTATTGTAACTGATTATAAGAAATAAGCGGTCGCAAGGTGACCTCCAAAATCTTGAAAAATGTGATCGTTTGCTTCGGTCGCTTACACAGAAAGCTATCACACATCATATGCAACAGCAAAGTATGGTGCCGAAGCAGTATCTAAGGTCAGGTAAAGAGCAAAGGTTGAAGGTCATTCTTGATAATGTATTAATACAATGTTGGGGTAAATACACGTCTAAAGACTGTAATTGTTTGCTCTGTGGTTACCATTTGTATAGCTGCCCCCTTTTCAAGAAAGTGGCTCGTTTGCTGGTGCACCCCCACTTTGAAAGACACTCCACCGCTCCTGCTATAGGGTGTGGAATAAATGAATATGGTTTCAAAAGTTACTGGGTTCATGGGTCTATTCAAAGATCACTATGACCACCTTCAATATCAAGCTACCTTCGAATTGATCGAAAATAGAGTATTTACCATGCCTTTGGCCGCTGCGCACCGCGTTATCCAAATGTTACCCCTCCCCAGATCTTAGGCTTAATGCTAGACATAAATATTATTATTCGACGACATGAAAGGCTGCTGTAATCAACTAAATTCGTAATGGAATGTGCATCCAAAGTACAGAAAATGTGTAAATAAAAAAAGTACAATGACTGGTAAGGTGAGCTTCTCCACAATCCTGCAATAAATTATGAATTGTCTGGACGATTATGTACACGAACGCCTCGAAAATACTATCGACGTGCATACTATCATCCCTCACACGCACATACACATTTCGATTCTTGTAGAAGAGTTGAGGTGAGAAATAATAATAAACTATGAAACAAGTTCACCATAAATATGCAATAAGCTACTAGTAATAATCTTTACTAATTTCTTTATTTCATAAAGCAATGGAGAAGAATGTGAGAGCTACTAAAATCGTGGCATTTGAGTGACTGGGAGCAAATTTGTCATGGAATCTTAGAATTAGTTATTAACAACATTATGCTACAAAATTATAAAGTACAACAGAACCTGTCATACTTTATGAAACGCAGTAGGAAATATCAGTTGTTCTTTGACTTACTGCATGCTAATTCATCCTCGTAATGATCACAGTGGTAAATTCCATCGCAAAGGACAGTCGGTGACACGCTCATGTCAGAGCTTGAACAGGCAAATAAGGCTGGTAGAAGATAGAAGATGGAGAGAAAGGTAAAGACCAGTTTTGGAAACGCCCCTCTCTCAAAAAATGAAATGGAAGCTCTTATTACCAATCATGTGAAAGTTTTGACTAATACGTGATGATACAAATTTTCCCGAGAAACCGCCTATACTCATTAATATATTTGGTAAATGATTATATCTATTTGGACCTAATAGATATCGCGCACGCGTCGCGCACGTGTCACGTAGTCCCATATACATCTTTCTGTGTAAAGTGCTTGTAACTTTACTAAGACTGGGTCAAACTGCAGTACACACCAATACTTATATACTAGATGATCAACCTTTTCTGATCGATATTCCACAACGTTTCTTTCACAATGCAATCGCATGACCATAACTGGTCCTTATCTTTCATTAATTCGGCGAGTTAAAAATTCATCTTCTTATACTATTATTTCTGGTAAAATGGAACCATGGTCTATCTTAATCAGTCGACCGGTGTTGGATAATTCTCATTTACAACTGGTAAGATATCAGTTATCATTGTTTCAATACACAGTACAATACAACAATACAACACACAACTCAACACTCACTTGATAGGTCAGTGGTAATGATTTCAACGTCCGCTTTGAGCTTGCCAGCGATACCACTTGTTTCTGGCACAGCTAAAATCAATATCGAATTGGTATATACATACACATCATCAGGAGCGTGATTTATGAATCCATGTATAGACTGTATGTCAGACGAATCGCTACCTGTCCCTATTGTGAGTACAATACCATCGAGATACAAATATCGGAACACAACCCTAAATCCAGTCCCAGCGTTTAATCGCATGAATCTTCTGTTATAAATATGTCCTGCGTTGCTCCACGAGAGGGACATGAAACGGGATTCGCCTTCCTGGAGATTAGCCGCTGAAAAATCTGTAAGGAAGACAAATACGAGATAGAAACAAAAGAAAAAACAAACACCTGTAGATGATTTGTATCAGTTCTTCAACTAAAGATTGGTAGATAAGCTTCCTCATCTTGCACTGACAGATAGTCCGAGAGCCTTCCGGAAAACCCTTTATCATCCATACGATTTTACCCCCTTAATGTACATAGAGGAAAGATCATTCCCCAAAATAGTTGTCGACCTAACCATATGTATATATCAGAGTCCTCCAAACAAAGCCCAAAGTCAGGTCAGTTTCAACCTATCTACCTCATGCACGAAATTTCTAATTTGAGGTGGATTAACCCAAGAGCTAATTTCAGCCTGCCACACTTGTTATCAATGAATTAGATGGTACTTTGAAGGTCAAAATCGTATAAGTGAAATAGGTGACTATCGAAGACCAGTCTTTGGCTTCTACTAAGCTGTAAAAAGTCGATGAAACAAAATGGATACCATTATAGGCTGCAGGGGCGGATCTAGCTTTTTCCATAAATCGCGCCGTTTTACTGCTTTAATTTGTTTTTCTTCTTTTTTCTCTCTATTTCCCCTTTTTTCTTTTCTTCACTTGGTCGCCCAAGGGGGGGGGGGTTAAATCGCCGATCGAACCCCTCCCCCTAGATCCGCCCCTGGGCTGAGAGCACACAAGCCATATACGACCCCAGTGACTGAAATTTCCAAGAGAAGTCCACAAGACAGACTACGTTTCAAAAGGATGAAGAAAGTTCACCTTTAAAAAACAGCGGAGAGGAATGTAAGAGATTGTGAAAAATATGGCTTTATATTTCCGCACACGTATTCCAACATATCCGTGTTTGTGTATCTGGGATATATTTCATGAAACCTGTTATCAATAACAAGTTACAATAACTGTTAAAGGCTACTCAAATCGTCACGGGATGGCCACGGGAACTAACTGGGTAAATAACACGGCATTTTTAGATTTAAATTGTAATAATCCCCTTAGATAGGATAAAGACATTAAAATTTAAAACAAGGCTCATTTTCTTCATTCATTATACTGTTCCAGTACTGTACATTTTAGAAATAGATGGTCTGAACATTTGCATCGATGCCTTCGTCTTGCAATCATTCCTTTTGTACCAAGGTCTACTAGTTTAAGCAGCTTACTGCCGGAAACAGTTTATTTTTTCCCAGTGATATAAGCTACATGCATACCACTTTTGACTGTCTTACCTCTTGAAATTAAGGTACGTGTCAAGACACGTATTTATAACATCACAAACGTATATGTATGGAAATAATTTATTAAGTAATATGCACATTGTTTCGAAAATTTTAGCTATTATAGAAATCACATCTAGACCATCAAGGAAACATTTTGAGAATCCTAGCCCTGGACCTACACGACCAACTACAGGTGAACAAAAAACCATAAGAACATAATCTGCTTTTAAAAAATTCAAGCCTCTTTCGTAGCTCAGAAAAATCTTTAAACTGCTCCCGTTTTACTCCAATGTAGGATTCATTTTTCACATTTAATTTATATGTGCTTGGAATACTTAGTAGACAGTGAAAAATGAAGTTCTAAATTTTCCCCCAAATCTAGGCCTATAAACATTGATAAACAGATATATTCTTAACCGGTATACTTGTATTCAATGTTACTTACCCCCAACTGCAATGTGGATGAGGGATGCCATCCAAAGAATGAGGAAAAGCTGGACAACTGAGTGATCTTTTCCGAAGCATTTCTTCATTTTCATTCCGGCCATGCCACTGGCATCCAAATACAAATTAAGATATAATGGTCAGTAGCAAATTAGTGATTTTTTTTAATCGGATTCTGCTCAAACCTTTAGCGATCGTTTGATCTCATTTTCTGCTTTTTATTGAAACCAATTCAATCAGGGTGGATTTCCCCTTCGTTACCTTTTTTTCTGTCACATAACTGTGAACACTACATGCTATAATTCAAGGGGCTTTTCAGTGCTTACTTAAAATGCTGAAATGTTGTTTGAACACTTTAAAAGACAACAAAAAATCATACTCAACACTTCACGAAATTAACAAAAGACTTAACTCCGTTTCGTTGACAATCAGCCGTCTTCGAGAGTCTTCATGCATGGCTGATTGTCAACGAAACGGAGTTAAGTCTTTTGTCAAATCTGCTTTTTGCTACGACAGGCACCCAGTGAAAACGAATTCGTTTGTTAAAATTATGAAAATGTAAGGGCTACTTTAAACAAACAGAACTTTGTTATTTCTCGCTCATTTTTTCTGATTGAGGTGTCATATGAAAGGGCAGAAACTCAACTTTCTAGAAATGTGAATTTTTCTTCGAAATTTAAATACCGCCCGCCAAATGTCTTTTTGGTTTCCTTCCTTCAAATTGCTTTTAATCACTCATGCGTGAAATATGCATCATCTGAGTAGCATCAACTGAAAGAGGAGACTCTAAGATTTCCAAATATGTATCATTCATTAATTATGGTTGTGATTAAGTTATGATAAAACATCGATACTTCTCGGTTTCGTTTTTTCTGGGACGCACTGTATATATATATACCTCCCCCTACTTTCTTGCTACCAGCCCATGATGGCGTGATCATTCAATTAGGAGGTTTCGCTATACCTTGTCCTACAAAGATTGCTCAGCTCGTAGTTTAAAACTTTGAACACCTGCTGTTTTGGTCCCATGTAAGCCCGTGTCTTTGGTATTAACTCCTTGTTTAAAAAAGACTGAAGACTTAGGGACTTAGAAGTTGAAAACTACGACGGTTCCATGTGAACATAATCATATCGAAGCTTGTAATGAAGTTCGCACACACAATGAAAGCAATCATTCATGACAGATACAATTACAAGGCTCTTCGTCTAAAATGTTTACTGTATATATATTAGATGTTGAGAATATTAGACTTCTATTACAGCTCTCACACTGGCAACATTTTGCTTAACCCCGTAGGTGGGGTTAAAGGGGGGGGGGGTCTTCGCCCCAACTATAGTCCGGGGTCTAGCTTATTCCACTTTGTTTCCACATTGGCAACATTTTGCTAAACCCCGGACTAGGTAGGTTTAAAGGGGGGCTTAGCTTTAGCCCCACACACAAGCACACGCACACAAACAAACGCACACCCACGCACACCCTTTCGCCGCCACACGATTGAATATTTCAACCTCTTAGCTTTTTCAATCATTTCCCTAAATGAAACGGGCCAATCCACATCTCCTCTAACACACAAATGCATGACTCACTCGTGTTTATGAAGCTCATAGAGACAATCACAGGCTCAATGTCAAAACAAAATTAATGCTCATACCAGGCGCGGATCCAGGGGGGGGGGGGGTACCCTGACACAAAAAAATTGTAAAAAAGTGAGATGGTATTAAATTTTACCTTTAAACCACCCCCCGCTCCCCCCCCCCAAAAAAAAAAAACCTGGCAAAAAATAATAATTAGTGTTTCTATACCCCCCCCCCCCCCTTTATTGGCCAGCTGGCTGATTCAACGCTAAATATTTCCTCACGATTTTTTTTTTTTTTTTTTGGGGGGGGGGGAGCGGAATTAGTGCTCTCACCAACCGCCCCCCCCCCCCCCGCTTATTCACCGAATGGCTGATTTGCCGCTTAATATTTTCTCACGAATTGGCCTCTTGCCGTCGGCTGGATCCGCCCCTGGCTCATACAAAACCACCTTTGTGAGCACCGTCGAATTTGGAACTCGTTTTTTTCTATGAGTCATGTATCAAGATCAATGACCCTTGAAGTTACCTAGTTTCTCTTTTATTCACTGCATTTGACGTCGTTCATAAGAATGAACTGTAAAAACCATGCAAACGTCTATTGCTATTTAAACACATTTGAGAGAGGGGCAACTTAAACACAGCGCTCGTGTTCACCTCTAGTTCCTTTCATTTATCATTGATTACAAAGGCACATGTACATTAAATTGACAAAATAGATCACAAATAATTTACAAAAAGGCCTGATACAGGGAACAGTCTGTCACTACCAGCTCACCCCTTTATTTATCTGGCTTAAATCCAAATAAACAAATCTCCAATCAAGATCAAATCTACATTCATGTAAAAGAAATCGCTTATCAGGAAATCTCTGAAATAATATGAATTATAACTAATATGAACCGTAACGGGGATCATAACTTGCATGCCCCCTTTCCATGTGACATGCCAATTTACTCGCCCCTAGTTATAACCCCAAAAAAGACAATTGTACCAGGTACGCTACATTTTGGAACAATGGGTCTTTAATCAGTTATGCCTAAATGGTTGAGAGGAAGCATGTCTTCTCTAACGTTTGCCAAAAGTTGATTTCTATAAGATTCATCTTACTTTTCATGATTGATTTGTTTATTTGTTGGGGGACAAGATATCAATTAAAGTTTTTAGTGAAAATAACATTGGATCCATAATGTGGACAGAGTTAAAACAATTTAAGATATGATAATAATCAGGGGCTAATATAAGGAGAAAGGAGCAAAGGTGCAAGATATCCATCAAAAATGTTTTTTAAAAGATGTCAAATAAGTTAATAGCGAGGAAGCTCAGCAGAGATGGAATTTAATTTTGACTTATTTAGTGAGGTTACGATATAGCTAAGAAAATGTTTTAACGTATATAACTTTTATAAAAAAACTTAAATCTTTGTGCATTCCTTCTGATTTGTTAATGTTAACCTTTATGACTACAATTAAGTGGCATTCAGTCGACTTGCGGATAAGCTGGAGGCTTCCCTCTTTAATTAAATGCATGCTAGGATTGCTAGTGAAATCAATCCGTGATCGAAAACGAAGAACTTATTTATAAATATTTAATATATTTAATTTTTAATAAATAACATGATTGCTATACACTAAAACGGGAGTTCTAAATTAATTGAGACCTCAATCAGATAAGCATTTCAGGACTTATATGTGATTATGCACCGATTGCACACATAGTATAAGTGATGCCCGGGAGAAGCTGAAAAGCCTACAGTGGATAATATCAGTTACAAACTCCAAATACTTGTAAGCACCAACAATTCTTCAAGCTTATTGTATAAAGTGCAAAAAAAGACAATTAGCGGACAATTTCAAATGAGATCTCCTTTACAACTGTCTACGGTAAGCTGCTGTATGACCAGATACCACAATAAACTGATAGTAGAAGAGACATTGTAGACCAGATAACAGCAGAGGATGCTATCATCAAGTATCAGCAATGTTTTTCTTCTTAAAGGTACTATGTCCCATTTGCAGGCCAGAAAAATAAAAAGGTTAAATTCCAAAGGCATTTGAAAAATAATACTAATTTATAACTTCCCTAAAAAAAAGAGGGGGCTTGAAAGTGTCTTTAAGTGGGCAAATAACGACTATTAGTTGTTGAATCGACTTAAGAGCTATAGAGCCAGTAATTAATAGTCTGATTTTCAGATATACCGAATGGTCATACGTTTTGTTGTTCCGCAAAGATTCAATCACTAGTCCCCGGCTCATAACAAGTTGCGATTTCTCCAAACTGAGGAGCCTAATGCTCCTTGTCCAAACCAATTCAAGCTTGAAATCAAGTCACAAATCTGTATAAACAGTGACTTATATATGGATTATGGCGCCGAGAACAATCAGAAAAAATAGGAGCGGCATCATGACAAATTCTGAACCTTAAATTTCCCCCAAAATGAGGAGCCTGATGCTCCTTGTCCAAACCAACTTGAGCTTGAAATTAAGTTACATATCTGAATAAACAGTGACGTATATATGGATTATGGCGCCGAGAACAATCAATAAAACGGCGACCAACCCTCCCCCCCCCCCACACTCCCCACTGCCCATAGTTATCTGCAAGCGGGGGAGTTTCGCATTTTGATCATTGATAAATATTGTTTTTCTCTTCATTCCTCCTTAAATGGTGAACAAAAAAATTAACCAAAGCTGTGGACATAAAAATATATTTATCAAGACGCCAATGAAACTTATAAAAGGGAGCAAAGAAATGAGAATAGTAATTTGATGTCACGTTTGGAACCATTTAAAGACGCTATTTTTCGTCATAAAATATATCTATATTGGGGCGAAACGAAATCCTGTGGAAAATCATTGTGCGAGTCGCGACCGACCTTTAGACAATTTTCTTTTTCTAATGCATTTTAATTTGCGTATTGGGGCTTATGTAATCATAATAATCAATAATCTTCACTTACACTTTCTCTCTTTTTACGTTTTGCGCCCCATTATTGTGCTCTTTTCAAATGCACGTACCCCTGTACATATAAAGATGCAGGCGCGTACGCAGGGGGGGGTTGGGGTTGAACCCCCCCCCCCCTTGGTATTTTTATGTGTGTATTTTGGAGGAAACTCCCCCCCCCCCACCCCTTTGGTTTTGTGTTTTTTGTTTTGTTTTTGTTTTAAATTATAAGAAAGAAAGAAAGAAAAAAATTATGTCAATGGCTGACCTAAAAAGGTGACCTTACCCCCCCCCCCCCCGCCCCCAACGGAGAAAAATGTAAATTTTTCAAATTTCGAGACCAACAAAAAAAAAAAAAAACGTCCTCTCACCCCCCCCCCCCCCCCCCCCCTCCCCCTTTTTTTTTTGCCTTGATTTCAATAGGGGAGCATTTTAAAAGAGTGAGTACCTTTTTTATTAGAAAAGCAATGACCTTTGAAGGAATTTGAATATAATCGTAACCATCTTTATGGACAGTTTTTCAAAAGGTTCCGAGTCGTCAGTAGTCATTATATTTCTTTAAACAGTGGATTCAAAATGACTGTGTTTGCCACATAATTGATTCATTATGGTTTCATTTTGGATGCCATGTTAATGTTTTATCCTATTAAGTTAGTACTGTCAAGAACTTATTTTGATTGTCCATCATTCACTCTTCAAACTGTTCATTCGTGTTTAAAAGTCTTATGGGCTAATTTTCAAACTATGTCCCCTCAAATTTAGGGGTACGTTCACAAAATCTCTCCGGTTTGTTTAACTTCTTCTGTAGAATTCGTGGATAATTATGAAATACGGAGCAAAGCAGAAAGCTACCGTACGTATGATGTTTTTTTTTTAATGTTGGATATTGTTGTCGATTTAATTTCATTATATGCTGCCGATTTGACCGTCACACACTTAGAGATTTCACCCTCTTAGCTTTTGTAATCCTTTCCTTATATGAAACGGGCCAACCCACATCTCCTCCAACACACAAATGCACAGCTCACTCGTGTTTATGACGCACACAGAGACAACCACAGTCTAGACGTCAATACAGATGCTCGTACAAAAACACCTTTGTGAAAATCGCATTTGGAATTCGTTTTCTCTATTCGATATGTATCAAGATCAATCTTGTATTCACTGCATTTGACCTCGTTCGTGAGAATGAACTGTGAAAACATGCAAACGTCTATTGCTATTCAAGCACATTATTTTGTAGAAGAGGAAGCGAGCAACTTAAAACAGCGCTCATTTTCACGAGTTCCTTTTAGAGGTATACACCAGTTTTGGAAACGCCCCCCTCTCAAAAAAATGAAATGGAAGCTCTTATTACCAATCATGTGAAAGAATATGTTTTGACTAATAAGTGATGATACAAATTTTGCCTGGAAACCGCCTACTAATTGATATATTTGGTAAATTATTATATTTATCCGGACTGGAAAGATATCCTGTAGTCCCATATACATCTTTTTGTGTACAATGCTTGTAACTTTACCAAGACTGGGCCAAATTTCTTATCATTTTGATGATTCCAGAACCTTGCAGTACACACCAATACTTTATATGCTAGATGACCAACCTTTTCTGATCAATTCCACAACGTTTTTTTCACCATGCAATCGCATGACCAGAACTGGTCTATACCTTTAAGGATAGGCAACTGTTTTCCAGATATAAAAAAGTGACTTAATCAGAATACTAAATTACGTTTCGGTCCTCGACTCTGTTTCCCGGTTAGATTCAAATTCCGAAAGAAATATGATTTTGATTACCTTTTGTTTTTATTTTTTATTTTACAGCATGTTACATCTGTATCTTAGAATCCAATCATCGAAACTTATTTTGAAAAATGTGTGATGTCGCGCAATGATGACCAAATATACTTTATCAGCTTTTCAATTACTTAGTACTAGTAATTTAAGCTAGTAGATAATAGCAAAGTTAATAGTCACAATGATTATTCAATATGATAATATAATGATGTGAAGCAATAGGAAGTGAGTTCAAAGCTTGTATTTGAGGGGCAGTGAGACATGTAAAGTGAGATCGTCGCCTGTGTTTCGGATGGCAAAAGCGGTGAATAGGTCAATACACGAAAGGGGATTTAGCCGATAGTTAAACACATTTTTATCCTTCGACAAAAATTGTGCAAAGAGTAGCCTCTGCAGGCTGGATCGTAGAGTTTGCCAAGAATTATGACCCAATAGGGTAGGCTCCAATGAAGGGGTGCCATCTCACGAATATATTATTCTTGGATTATTCACAGGCTTTTTCTTCACTTTTTTGTCATTTCTTTCTGCAAACAGTGTAATTATTTCATTTTATGTTATTTTATTTATCATGTCCATAAAGGATAATTGTTCATATTTACATTTACAATCTTGCGTCACAGCAATTTCACAATTTCACAAAATTACAACATTATGATTGAGAATCATAACATTTGCCACAATCGGCAAAATAATAATAATAATAATCATATCTAAAATGTATGTAGCGCTTGTATACACATACAGTTTCTAATTACATTTAATCTAAATATGTAGTAAATATCAACAAGAAACGTGAAATGAACAGTGTGCTTAATTTAGACGAAGCAAACTTAACTAACAGTGTATCAACAGTAACATGATCATGACAATGAAAATACAAACAGTAACATAAATGAAACTGCACGAATTATGTACTTTGGATAATGAACAAATTACAAGAAGTTAGGACATGTAGTTATACATTTGATACGAAGATGGGCAATTACTTTTTGTTGAATAGGTAGGTCTTATGTCTGCGTTTTGGGGAATTACGGACAGAGATCGATGGGGAGATTATTCCAGAATGTCGCTGAATGTTCTTTCAATTCGTGCGCTATTCCTTAATTGAGTTTTTTTCTTTAACTTTGCTTTATTCTTTCGCCTGATGTTCTTCAACTTATATTTACTAAACATGCCACTAAGTATTCATCAATTATTCAGATTTGGACTCTGACTTATAAGGTCGCCAAAAATTCGTCAGAATTTGTGACGAATCGCGAATCCCGCTATCGCTAATTTTTCGCCGCTCAGTGACAAACAATCTAGTATCTTCATACTTTGAAATGAGTTAATAATTGCCTGAATATTGTTATATTGCGGTAGTAAAATGCCCAAACTAAAGGTAAAAATCTTAAGTTTTTCAGTTACTCGCTCCCTTTGCGAAAAAAATAATGGAAACAGGATGGTTGATGTTGGAGTAAGAGGCCTCTGTCCCATTGTGGGGCAAAGCGCACGTAATGCCTAGGTCACATTTGCCGCGGCGGCCGTGCGGTCTAAGGTTACGTTTATGTTTAACTTTTTCTGGCCAGAATGAGGCATCTTCTATGCGTTTAGTTCAAAACACGGTTGCGTCCTTTCTCATTTTGTAGAATCACCGAAAAAACGGCGATCATAATCGTCGATCGTAAACTCACAAAAAGGTGCGTTTTGGATCGGCGATTCTGGGGAAGCATAAACGCACAATCATTTAAACGCGTTTAAATGGGGTCAACATGCGTAGTGCAGGTTTGCGAATCAAGCTGTAGACTCTGCACTGCACTTCTCTGGCTCCTCCAGGCATGATTATGGCTCTGAGCCAGAATCATGCCTGAAGGAGCCAGAGAAGTGAGCATAAATAGTACACCGTGGAACTGCGATTACGATGAGCGTTTCAAATCGCTCATTCTACTTTCAAAATTGAGCATAAACGTACCCTAAGATAAAACGGCCAATATCAATTAAAGGGCCGCCGCAGCATTCCCACGGTCACATACGGTAGCGGTCACATTATGTTAGGGTAGCCGCACGGTGTATTTTGAAATTGTGGAGACAGAAAATCTGCGGCTGCCGTACGGCCTTTGAAGTGAGGACGCACTGTCGCCTGGGCGTCCCTGTGGCGGCCGTAGGTTTTTTGACAAATACTTTTTGACAAATGCCCGCAAGACGGCCGAAGGGGGAACAGGCGGCGATCGTGCGACCAGACTGATGCTACCGCTTCACCCCTGGAGTATGTAAAACGCAAGGCCACCGTATGTCCGACGTACGGTCGCCGTGGAACCGCTCTGATGGCATGGCTACGGCGTGTCTAATCGCTACGGCGAACCTTTAAATGAAATCAGTTATAACTCTGTATAATGATCCCACGGCGATCCGTACGCCTTGTAAAGATAGGAATACGCACAAGGGTGACCCTGAGGCCACCGCAGAATTTCCCTGCGGCCGCTGCAAGTATCTCTCGATTTCGGCGGGCGTTCGGCCGCCGTATCAGAGCAAATGTTACCTAGGCATTATAAGGTGGTTTAAAAGTTTCCAAAATCCCTTCTATGTTGTGATATCTTACCTTTACTCTATGAAGAAATTGCAGCTTTTAAATGATGGAAACTAAGCTTCCACGCAGCTATCCATCGCGACTTTATAAGGCAGATAGTAACCTCAACCGTAAGCACAGTTCTGCAAACACGATCGAACTGTTCTCGAACCAGGCTGCAAGCGAGTGATGTATAGGTGGCAATGCTTTATATGAATATAATTATGATTTGCACGCATGATGCACAAGATAAAAACATTTTTTCACATAAACTACGGCGTCCAAACAGAGGAAACTTATCGGATAAGCTCACTATATTTTGTCATTGTTGTACGTGTCACAAAGAGGAACTATTTGAAGAAAAAAAGGAAAATACGGCAAATTCATGTAGGCTATAGTTATTTTCCGTGGTTTATTATTCGAAGAAAAGAAACCTCAAAGTAGCAGCCATGAGGCTGAAATAAATTCAAGGGTAGGAAATAATCGTCCATTAAAAATACTATAGGCCTATATTATAATTTGATTGATTGAAATACAATAATACACAAATAGAAATACCATTGAATAGTAACATCAACTGTAGCCTTTAATAAAGGCGGGTTTGCTGCTCCAATTCGGTTCCCATATGCAGGGGCGTTGTAAGACTTTTTAAGTAGCGGGGGGGGGGGTGTAGAAGCCACCGATTACCGTCAAAACTATGAGCAACATCACGAAAACACAGAGGAATAATTCCATACCATGTGAAAAAAGCCTATAAAAATTATTCCCCGGAAAATTTTACACTGGATGACCCCCTAGTACGATAATAATAATTTTATATTTCACGTGTCAATTTGTTTACTAGAAATATAATTGTTATAACACTACAGTGGTATATTGAATAAACATAACTACATCAGATATATCAGATCATATTGGTTTACTTGTAAATCAATATTATTAAAGGGGATGTCTCCTCATATTAAGTTGGTTTCGGTGGCGGCCCTCTTCGGCCAGGCAGGGGGCGATAGTGCCTCCCCCCCCCCCCCCCACTTTTTCAAGTACCCCCAAAAGTGCCCCTTTTTACATAGGAAAACTGTCCCTTTAACTTTGTAAGAAGTGCCCCTCTTTACACAAGATAAGCGCCTCTTTTATTTTGACACGTACCCCTTTTCCTCCGAGAAGTTTCCATTATCCTTTGCAATATGTGTCCTTTTTCCATTCTCATTAGTGCCCTTTTTAATCCCTAGTAAGTGCTCCTTTTCAGGTACGAGAAGTGACCCTTTTTTGTTGTTGTTGCTTCTTATGCCCCCTTCTTTTTATGCCCCCTTCACCTATGATAAATGCTCTATTCAAATATGAGAGGTGCTCCTTTTACTTTGACAAGTGCCCCTTTCCCTTTGTAAAAAGTTCCACTTCCCCTTTAAAACCTCTGATAAGCGCCCCTTTTATTTTGACACGTGCCCCTTTTCCTCCGACAAGTTCCCATTTCCCCTGGCAATATGTGTTCATGTTCCATTCTCATTAGTGCTCGTTTTAATATCTAGTAAGTGGTCCTTTTCAGGTACGAGAAGTGACCCTTTTTGCTTTTGATATGTGCCCCCTTCACCTCTGATAAATGCTCTATTCAAATATGAGAGGTGCTCCTTTTACTTTGACAAGTGCCCCTTTCCTTTGTAAAAAGTGCCCCTCCCCTTTTAATAACTACTCCTTTTTAACTCGGATAAGGGCACCTTTTATTTTCAAATGTGTCCCTTTTCTTTTCTTATAAGTGCCCCCATTAAAAGAGAGCCCCTTCGCCTTCTCATAAATAAACCTGTTTACCTGAAAAGTGTCCCTTTTCATTCTCATTAGCGCCCCTTTTCATTTCTGGTAAATTACTCTTTTCAGGTTCGAGAAGTTACCCCTTTTACTTCAGACAAGTGCCCCTTCTCCTTTTCACAATTACCCCTTTTCATCTCTGATAAGTGCCCAATGTATTCGTGATATGTGCCTCTTTTTCTTTTTAATAAGAGCCCTTCATCTCCGATAAATGCCCCTATTACATGTGATCGGTGCCCCATTTTCTTTCTACAAATGCACATTTTCCTTTAATATAAGTGCTCCTCTTTCATTCTCATAAGTGCCCCCTTTTCACCTCTGATAATTTCCCTTTTAACAATAATACGTGCCCCTTTTTCCCTTCTAATAATGGAACAATCTCCTTTTCCTTAATTCCCCCGTTTCACCTCTTTTAAAATCCCCTATCCCAATATGATGGGAGCCCGTCTTGTCGTCGACAAATGCCCATTAACCATTCTCATAAGGGAATTTTTCATCCCTGGTCATTGTCTCTTTTCAGGTATAAAAAGTGCCCCATTTTCACCCCTGATAATTACCCTATTTACTTTGACACGTGCTCCTTTTCTTTTCTAATAAGTGTCTTATCCCTTTCGATTAGTGTCCCCTTTTCTTCTCATCATTGAACGTGGCCCTAATTTAAAGCAACTGAGAGCAATTTTTTTTAAAAGCTCGCCCGCTACACTGGCTCGCATTTATAGATGATATAATTATGTTACTTATCAAAGGTCTTTTCAGTCTTCTGTTATGAGAATGTGCTTATAAAACCCCATCAGGATTGGGTTTTTCCTCTTTATAATATGTAATTTTTAGCATTGCGACCTCATAAATCTTAATTTTTTCCTCCGATCGCTAGCAAATGGATATTCAGATCATCACACCCAACCGTAAAGTATGGTGCTTGAGCAATATCTTGTGTGATGTATAAAAAAAAAATTTAATCATCCCTGGTAATGTAATCACAATGTAGGTGTATATACCAATGTCTAAAAAAATGTATATTTTCGCTTTGAGATTTCCCTTTGTAGGCGTCCTTTTTTTTTGTGCAGAAAGTGCCCTTTTTGTTGGTGCCCCCCCCCCCCCCCCACCCCCACTTTGGAAGTCGCTCGGCCGCCCCTGGCTATAGCACATGTTACTCTGTGTATTCCTCTGGAGACTCGGCCATGACACTTTAGATTATGCCGATGACAGGGCAAAAGAAATTGTAAGACTTTTTGTACTGGTATCTTCATATTTTCATGCCTCACGTAACTACTTACTTACCGTTTTAGATTAGATATGAAATATCAAGTGTTGGGATCTATAGTTATAAAAAAGTTATATTCATGTATATGTATAATGATCTTGCACAAAATTTAATATCAAATATATATATACAAAAAAAGTTTAACACCAGTGTTTCTTTTATACAAACATGTAAAAAGATGGCAAATAAGACAACACGTTGTATAATGAATTGACAGAGTGTATTATGTTCTCATGGGAAATAACAAAAACAAATTAAGTGATAATTCAATTTCATTGAATGCCTGTACTTATAATATTCACTTGATAATAGTAAAAAATATATGGTTTCAATGAAATTGATTCAATTTGAACGGATAAATACGTACTTATCAGAAAATTTAAAGTTGTATACAAAATGTTACCAACTGGTTCAGGCGCGTACGCAGGGGGGTTGGGGTTAAACCCCCCCCCCCCCCCTTGAGTTTTTTTTTTTTTTTTTAGTTTTTACTCCCCCCCCCCCCCCCCCCCCCCTTTTGAGTGATGTTTTTTTTTTTTTTTTTTTTTTTTTTTATAAAAAATAAAAAATAAAAAATAAATTTATAATGGATGACCTAAAAAAGATGACCTTACCACCCCCCCAACGGAACGGAATGTTGATCGATCAAATTTTCAAACTTCGGGGGCTTTCGGGGCTTATTCAGCGGCTGGCCGAGTCATTGCGAATTTTTTAAGACCAAAAAAAAAATATATATATATATGTCCTCTTACCCCGCAACGACTCCACCAGCCACTGAATAAGGGGAGGTAAGGTCATCTTTTTTAGGTCATCCATTAGGAATTTTTTTTAAATTTAAAAAAAAGAAGAAAAAAACTCAAAAGGAGGGGGGGGGGTTCCCGTAAAACATACACATTTAAAAAACTGAAGGGGGAGGGGGGGGTTTTGGTTCAAAGGAACATATTGGAAGCATATGCGATTCTACAATATTCAGTGATCATTGCTGCGGTTGAAATCGAGTCTAAAGTTATGAAATTGTAAATTATAAACTCTTTACGTTGTAAAGCTCCCTCTCAAGGTCAGGATATTAGTTAAGCTATAAAACAATGTTTCTTGACTAAAATCGACCGATTAGCTATTCCCGTTCTGAGATTTTGCATGGTCGCAGCTACTACTTTCAACCGTAGGCGCTATTTGAAGTTTATAAAAATTTACTGGGAGCATCAGTAAAAAAAATTATTCATTTTTTCTCAAAAGCAGAAATGTTTTAGGGGCTAAATTTGTTAGTACTTATAAAACCTCTACAGGGGCATCCAAATATATCAAAATGGTAAAGAATCACTGCCCACCCAATTTTCAAAATTTCCCAAAACTTTGTATTACCTTTAATTATGACAAAAGGAAATAGGCATACATGTACAACTATTTACCTTTCATTTTATCTTGATGGTATTTCTTTATTAAAAGATATTTACAAGAATAATCATCAGAGTATAAATCTGTAAATAAAACTATGTAAAGGAAAAAAGGGCCTTGCACATCAGATCAGACAGTAATGTGGGATTCACGTCTGTATCATCACAAAAAGGGTGTTGTTAACCAAAAAATAATAATCTATGGTAGGAAAGTAACCTATTTTTTTCCTTGATGTCATTTCTTCATCTTATTTTATTTAGATGAATAATCATCAGAGACTCAGAGTATAAATCTGTAAAGAAAACCAGATCTGTAATGAAAATCAAGCACATGTATGTCATCAAACACAAGGCCTTGAATATCAGATAGTAATGTGAGATTTCATACATATTTCATTATCATAAAATAGATGTTTTAATAAAAAAAATATAAAAAAAATGATCTCCCCTCCCCCTCCCCTCTTGTGTATAATGCATGTGTATACATGTACCTGTAATTGAATCTTGAATGCTCTGGAAATGGGCTTAATTTCTCCTCACAAGGATGGAGCGTGAATTACTCCTTTAACTGTTCCATGATGTCATAATTACAAATGTCATGAGTTGTATGGCTCCATGCATTATCTTCAACTCGGTCTTGATGTAAACACACCTAAAGTCCTCTTGAAATGTGCCGTGTGTCCTCGCATTCTTTTTACAGTTTCCTGCATGTGTTTGGGCTGTAGAGGGGGTACATCCCGAACTGCTACAAGAAGTTGCAATATTTGGTAGCTCTTTTGCAATAGCTATCGACCGAAGACAGCCCAAGTCCTCTGGACATTCTCCTAACAGCTTCCAAGATATCCAAGGGTTCAAGTGAGGGTTGCTGCAGTGTCATAGACCTCCAACATTAGTCATCAACCAAACAAGGCTCGAGTCCTCTTGTAATGCGCTGTGGCCCTCGATTGGCATTCTCCTTACAGCTTCCTGTATATTTTTGGGCTGTAGAGGGGGTACATCCCTTTTACTGCATTGTCATAAAGCTCCAAAAGAAGTAATCAACTAAACAAGGCTCGAGTCGTCTTGTAATGCGCTGTGTCTCCCTCGCTTGACATTCTCCTTACGGCTTTCTGTATACGTTTGGCCTGTAGAGGGGGTACATCCCTTTTACTGCATTGTCATAAAGTTCCAAAACAAGTAATCAACTAAACAAGGCTCGAGTCCTCTTGTAATGTGCTGTACCACCCTCGCTTGACATTCTCCTTACAGCTTCCCGTATATGTTTGGGCTGTAGAGGGGGTACATCACCCCATTGCTCCATGACGTCCAGAGCATGCTCAACAATCTCTCCGACGTAAACCTTGGCTATCCCGGACATTGCGATGACAACGTTCTGCGATACGGAGCTCCCGGTAATTGACTGCATGAAGCGTTTGATGGCAGCTTTCGGAAACGAAGATCGCCGGAACATCTCGTATCGGTTGAGCTGCTCCTCTGAGAAGGCTGAGACAAGAATCCTGAAGAGAAAAAAAAAACAAAGACGGTAGCCAAATATGGGGGTAGAAGCAAATAAAAAATAGTTCCTTTTTATTTTTTTGGAAATGAAATTGAATTTTTATAAATCAAATCCTGAGTTTCATAACCATATAATGTGTACAATGGTTTTCAAAACACTCTGACAAATTTTCTGAACAATACAAAATGCACATGCATGTATAATACTTTGATGCATCAATTACATTTTGAGAGCAAAGAGCACTCAAGTTACCATCGTAAAAAAAAACTTGGACTGAATATGATAATAGGAACCTAACATATCAAAACAAGTCAAATTTGGGCCGTGTACTCTCACTTCCAGATGGTATGGTCAAGGTCAACTGCCACAAAAAAAGTAAATCTTTATTGCCTGTCTGTAAGTGAATGGCAAAAAGAGGTAAAACAAGTAGTTGCAAACAACCAGGCCCCTATGGACACTGTACTCACTTATCTGTGTTTCAAAATTAAGGAAGTGTGAGGCAAACTGAGTTTATGTAATAACAATAACAATATTAATGGTATTTGTCTTGTTAACCTAGGGTAGCCTCATCAGTATTAAAGGTAATACAAAGTTTTGGTATGGGGTCATGAATTTGGTTCAAATGAATATATTGGAAGCATATGCGATCCTACAATATTCAGTGATCGTTGTCGCAGTTGAAATCAAATCTAAAGTTATGACATTGTAAATAATACACTCTTTATGTTGAATAGCTCCATCTCAAGGTCTAGATATTAATTAAGCTATAAGACAACGTTTTTTGACTAAAATCGACCTACTAACTATTCCCGTTTAGAAGTTATATATCACAACTACATATTCTGAGATTTGCATGGTCGCAGCTACCATTGTAAAGCCGTAGGCGCTATTTAAAATTTATCAAAATTTACTGGGAGCACCGGTAAATTTTTATATTCAATTTTTCTCAAAAGCAGAAGCGTTTTAGGGGATAAATGTTTTAGTGGTTATAATACATGCACAGGGGCATCTAAATATATCAAAATTGTAAAGAATCACTATCCACCCGATTTTTTTAATTTCCCAAAACTTTGTATTACCTTTAATACTGTTCTCGCTGAGGGCCCTGCAATATTATTATTTTCCTGGCTTTAAATGAGTTAAAATGAAAAGGCACTCAAACATTCAAGGAATTTCTTCCTACCGGGGAACCCATTTACCTCATCTGGGTGGACTGTGGCAAATGTAGATTAATGTGATCCACAGTTCGGTGACGTATCCACTAGACCACAATACCTCTACCTACAATTTCTTTGGTCGCAGCACCTCTTTCAAAGTGGTTCACCGCATTGTACGGGAAATGGTACAAGGCTTAAGGCGGGTGGTGACCTTATAAATTAAAGCCCGTCTGTACTAGTTTGGCCAAGGGGATTAGACCTCCCTGCAAGGTCACTGACAGGTGTTTGTCTCATTAAATCAGACTTCAATTAACATAAGAAAAAGGAGATCATGGAACCGATTAGGCATGGTTTGCTATATAGAGGGTGCAAGTAGCTATAAGTAGTGCAGTGGGACTCTAATAACTTACTGCATTTTTTGTCTCTCCTCTGCATCCTGTCTCAATCTCTTACGGTAGGCCTCCCTGGCAGGGTCGACCGGAGCTGATGGAGCCTGCTCCGTGGGTCCCTTGGAGCTTCCAGGAGTGTCTCGGCTCTCCATCTTTCCTGTATCCCTAGCAACGCTGCTTGATTCTCCTCGGCTAGCTTCTGTAGTAACGGGATGACAAAATGGATTTTTTTTTTTTTTTTTTTTTTTTAAATAATTTTTTTAAACAATTATTTTTAAAGTGGAATACAGAGTACTTGGCTAATAATATAGATATCATATGAGCATCAAGCAAGTGTATGAATGGTATTTGAACGCGTATAATTTTTCCTGTATCCCGAACAACGCTGCCTGATTCTCCTCGGCTAGTTTCTGTAGTAACATGATCACAAGTTGGATTTTTTTTTTTTAAAGGAATATAGGGTACTTGGCTAATAATTCATTGCATATAGATATCATGTGAGCATCAAGCAAGTGTAATTGTATGAATGGTATCGGAACGTTTATCATGTGTGGAAAGTAAAAAGTGTTAGAGTTTCCAGGAGTGTCTCTCTCCGTGTGTCCTGTATCCTTAAAGATGAAGTTGAGTTCTGGTCATGCGATTGCATTGTGAAAGAAACGGTGTGGAACCGACCAGAAAAGGTTGATCATCTAGCACATAAGAATTTGTGTGTATTGCAAGGTTCAGGAATATAGGGTACTTGGCTAATAATTCATTGCATATAGATATCATGTGAGCATCAAGCAAGTGTAATTGTATGAATGGTATCGGAACGTTTATCATGTGTGGAAAGTAAAAAGTGTTAGAGTTTCCAGGAGTGTCTCTCTCCGTGTGTCCTGTATCCTTAAAGATGAAGTTGAGTTCTGGTCATGCGATTGCATTGTGAAAGAAACGGTGTGGAACCGACCAGAAAAGGTTGATCATCTAGCACATAAGAATTTGTGTGTATTGCAAGGTTCTGGAATCATCAAAATGATAAGAAATTTGGCCAAGTCTTGGTAAAGTTACAAACACTGTACACAGAAAGATGTACATGGGACTACACGAACAAGTGGCATAAAAAGCCGCCCCCCCCCCCCCCCCCCGATATTTACGATGTTACATGCATATTTAGAATATGAAGGCATTTGAAGAGCCATGCTTTTCAGGGAACGTGTCTTATCTGATGTTCTTCCACACTTGCATAATAAGAATGAGTAACGCTCACAAATAATTTTTCACCTCTTCCCAGAACTCAACCTTCTCTTTAACAATGCTGCCTGACTGTCCTCTGCTAGCTTCTGTAGTAACAGGATCACAAGTTGGATTTTTTTTAAAAATGGAATACAGGGTACAGTCAAACCTGCTTTAGTGACCACCTGTCTACAAAGATCCCATGTCTACAAAGGCCACATTTGTTGTTGAAAATGGTTTCTCATTAAATCATGTACTAAAGGAACCTGTCTACAAAGACCACCCGTCTTCAAAGACCACTTTATGTGTTTCCCCTGGGCGGTCGCTATAGTCAGGTTTGACTGTACTTGGCTAATCGCTTAGATATCATGAGAGCATCAAGCAAGTGTATGAATGGTATTTGAACATGCATGATGTGTGGAAACTATACTTTAAAGCCCCTCTAAAGTGTTGGGAGCCCCAAATTTGCCAACAATTTGATGGCAAAATTTCATTTAAATTGTATCATACATTGATAGAGGATATCATTTTAGACACACTTCTACAAAAATTTCCCCCTAAAAATGTGTTTGAAGACAAATGATAATGATAATTTTGTATTGTTTCATCAACATTTGACTTTCGACTCCAGAAATGTGCCTTAAAGGTACTATCTATGTCCCATTTGCAGGCAAAAAAATGGAAAGGTTGAATTCCTACAGCATTTGAAAGATAAAATTAATTTAGAACTTCCCTAAAAACGAAAGGGTTTGAAAAATGTCTTTCAGTGGGAATGAATGTTGCCATGACGAATCTGCATACTCTAAGCCACCATTAAGTTATTCGCAGAAGTTTATGGAGGCAAAAAAAGGGCTAACCATGCCGAACCTTGCTTTATAGAATCATTCTTTTCTTGGTAATTTAAGTAATGTTAATTCCAATATTGATTTTTCTTGAAGTAATCTTGATTTGTGTACAGCACTTTGAAACTTTTATGTCACAAGCACTATATACATTTTTCATATTATTATTATTATTCTTTACGACCACACAGTGTCATTACTTACCGGCACTGCTCCCTGCAACATCTTCACGCTCATTTCGTTGCCGTGACGATGGCCCCGCCTCCTCATGGAGTCTAGGCCTGCTGATGGAGTCCTCCAGGCTACCCCCTATCCCGCTGAAGAGGGGTAGCTGTACGCCCCCTGATTCTTCATCTCCATCCTCATCTTCTTCCTCTTTTACCCCTCCTGTGGGTGTTTCTTCCCTCTCCTTTTCATCCTCCTCTTCAACTTCCTTTCCACTGTCATCTTCCTTTTCACTGTCATCATCCAAGGTTTCCTGAAAGTAAGTTGAAACTAATCGTGAGTTCTCAAGAACAAGTTACAATATTTTATATAAGCTACTAAAATTGTGCGTTTGATTGGCCGAGAGCAGAATTGGCATAGAAATTGAGCATTTGTTATTGATAGCAAGTTTTATGAAACAGGTCCCTGAGACTGCTCACATTTTACAGGGTATTCATTAACACCTGGGTGGAGAGTGGCAAATGTAGATTAATGTCTTGCCAAAGGACATTAGTGCCGCGAGAGGACTCAAACTGCAAACCATGTGATCCACAGTCCAGTAACAAGACTATGACACCTCTACAAAAATTATCTCAAAAAGAACGGAGAGTAACCCTACTCACCTCACTCCAGCAAAGCATAGAGTCAATGTTAAAGCGTATTGACCTCTAGCGTTGTATACTTGCTGAGAGGCAGGTATAACACACAATGCACACACTGCACACAATGAATACGAAGTGGCTGATCGTCAAGTTTGACTGTAGACTCACGATTTGAATTTTCAAAATACTCTTTCTAACATCAGTAAGTTAAAAAGCTTGTATTTTACTGCTATTTGCATGTAGGTGTCATCAATTGCCACTAAAGCACCGATCTTTAGTGAACTCAGTTGAGTTTTGTACAGTGGTGTTTGAAATGTTGAGAATCAATAGAACAGTTGTTAATACACAACCAGGATAGTTGTGCAGCTATGGGTGACCCACCTGTTCTTCCTGAGTTTTTGGTGTGGAGGGGCTAGTAGTGTTCTCCTGGGAGACCACGCCCGGTGACAAGCTACTGGTAGGAGAGCGAGGCGGGGGAGTGGGGGGCAGGGAGGAACAGATGGAGAGGTCATCCTCATCCTCATCTGTCTTGGAACGCTTCACTGGCGGCTCATCATCCTCTTCATCTTGCTCTCCTGCAAGGGGGAAAAGGCCATTACCCATTATTAAAGCACCAATGAACATGATACAGTATATGCACACTGATAAGATGATCCCAATCAAATGATTGCTTGAGAGCGTAAACATGACCATCGATTTTTGTTGTTGCCTTAAACGTAATTTTGAAAATGACTGCTCATGATTGAATGCTAATGACTGGGCATTAGTAAAACCATGTTATAAAACATCATTTTATAAAACAAATAATACACATCATTTTTTTTCAGGCATTAGTAAGTTTATAGTCTAAACACCCTCAGCTAATCGCCTCGGGCGTGTTAGACTGTTCCAAAGGTACCTTGTGTGGGTAATTCTTACTAACGCCCTCACTGCTGTGTATTATTTGTATAATTAGATAATTGTACAACAATTTATCTTTGATGAAATAAAGCCAAAAGCAAATTGCCACCAGAGTCAATGTTAGAGTGCCCCCATAAACACTTCAATTCATCTGTTGGAAAATATGGCCTTGAATGGTGTTTATACTGTATACTGGTTTCAAAGTCTTTTATGACTTTGGTGCTGAATATAGTAACTTGAAAAAACATCTGTTGACAAATATGGCCTTGAGCCCTTGAATCATTTAAATGGTGTTTGTATCCAGGTTTCGCTGTATTTTATGATTTTGGTCAGTTTTGTGCTAAATGTAGAAACATCTGTTGACAAAAAAACATCTGCTGACAAAGAAACGCAATCTGTTGACAAAAATAGTCTTGAAATCATTTGAATGGTGTTTGTATCCAGGTTTCGCTGTATTTTATGATTTTGGTCAGTTTTGTGCTAAATGTAGAAACATCTGTTGACAAAAAAACATCTGCTGACAAAGAAATGCAATCTGTTGACAAAAATAGTCTTGAAATCATTTGAATGGTGTTTGTATCCAGGTTTCACTGTATTTTATGATTTTGGTGCTAAATGTAGTAACATGCGAAGACTATCTATAGACAAATGGCCTTGAATGGTATTTATATGCAGGTTTCAATGTATTTCATGATTTTGGTGCTAAATGCAGAAACATGTAAAAATAAAGGCCTTGAATCATTTGAATGGCGTTTGTATCAAGGTGTCGCTGTATTTAATGATTTTGACGCTAAATGTAGTGACATGTAAAGCCCATCTGTCAACAAATGCCTTGAATGGTGTTTATGTACTTTAGAATACCGATTAGCTACGACTTATTGGCTTGAACCTATTGTCATTACAGTGGTTTAGAAGCTACTTAGCCAATCGCATGCAATATTATATACTTGTGTAAACAACATTCATTCAATTTGTTTGTTAGCTTAATATTTGTATGTTTGTTAGCTTATAATTGTACATGTACTTCTATTTTTATTGTGTACGGACCTGCGGAAGGAGAGCCTTTGGCTGAAGTGGGTGATGAGCAAAAATCAAATTAACTGAACTGAACTGAACTGAGGTTTTACTGTTTTTTATGATTTTACCGCTAAATGTAGTAACATGTAAAGACCATCTGTTGAAAAATATGGCCTTGAATGGTGTTTATATACAGGTTTCAATGATTTTGGTGCTAAATGTGGGACAAAATGAGGACTAACTGACCTATATCTTTGGAATCATCGAGACCAGGAGACCTTGCAGCGATCCCATCTCCATCATCATCTGAAGAAGAAAGGTCGCTGGATGAGAGATAGAGGTCATCTAGATGCGCCATCTTGGCCGGTGGAGCGGGAGGCTTGGTCTCTTCTTCATCATCCGAGTCTTCCCTCCATTCGTATTCGTCATCTCTGCTGGCGGCCATTTTTGTCTATTCCAAGCTGTTCATTTATATAAAATAATGATAAAAATGCAGCATTATCCTCTAAATAATTTTTTTTTTAATTACTAAAAATAGACTTAACTCATCTAATAAAATTTACATTACAAGAAGAAGAAGAAGACAAAGAAGAAGAAGAAGAAGAAGAAGAAGAAGAAGAAGACGAAGAAGACGAAGAAGACGAAGAAGAAGAAGAAGAAGAAGAAGAAGAAGAAGAAGAAGAAAAGAAGAAGAAGAAGAACAAGAACAAGAACAAGAAGAAGAAAAGAAGAAGAAGAAGAAGAAGAAGAAGAAGAAGAAGAAAAGAAGAAGAAGAAGAAGAAGAAGAAGAAGAAGAAGAAGAAGAAGAAGAAAAGAAGAAGAAGAAGAAGAAGAAGAAGAAGAAGAAGATAATGATAAAAATGTAGCATTATCCTCTAAATAATTTTTTTTTTAATTACTAAAAATAGACTTAACTCATCTAATAAAATTTACATTACAAGAAGAAGAAGAAGACAAAGAAGAAGAAGAAGAAGAAGAAGAAGAAGAAGACGAAGAAGACGAAGAAGACGAAGAAGAAGAAGAAGAAGAAGAAGAAGAAGAAGAAGAAAAGAAGAAGAAGAAGAACAAGAACAAGAACAAGAACAAGAAAAGAAGAAGAAGAAGAAGAAGAAGAAGAAGAAGAAGAAGAAGAAGAAAAGAAGAAGAAGAAGAAGAAGAAGAAGAAGAAGAAGAAGAACAAAAGAAGAAGAAGAAAGAAAGAAAAGAAGAAAAGAAGAACAAAAAGAAGATTCACGAAGAAGAAGAAGAAGAAGAAGAAGAAGAAGAAGAAGAAGAAGAAGAAGAAGAAGAAGAAGAAGAAGAAGAAGAAGAAGAAGAAGAAGAAGAAGAAGAAGAAGAAGAAGAAGAAGAAGAAGAAGAAGAAGAAGAAGAAGAAGAAGAAGAAGAAGAAGAAGAAAGAAGAAGAAGAAGAAGAAGAAGAAAAGAAGAAGAAGAAGAAGAAGAAAGAAAAGAAGAAAAGAAGAAGAACAAAAAGAAGATTCACGAAGAAGAAGAAGAAGAAGAAGAAGAAGAAGAAGAAAAAGAAAAAGAAGAAGAAGGAGAAGGAGGAGGAGGAGGAGGAGGAGGAGGAGGGATCAGACTCTAGTCTCTCACAGAGACTCTATTCTAATTTCTAGTTTGAAATTCACAAAAAAAGCTTTAATTTATACCTAGACTCTATACCGTACCGCTATGAAAATGTGCCAGTCAAACTCAAAATCAAATGATCTTCAATTCAAAGTGAAGTCAAAGACAAACTTCACAAACTTAAGTTCTCTGCCTGTTTTACTTTTAGTTTTACAATAGATCTCTAGACTAGGCCTAACACAAAGTAGATTCTAGACTCTGTCGCTAGATCTACAGTTAGTCAGTAGATTCTAGATCTAGTCTAGACTAAACGAGATGGTAATATAGATCAAGATCTTCTACTGAAATGTAAGATTATTTAGATTACAGTATATTAGATCTATATCTAGATTCTATAATTATTATAGGCCTAGATCTAAATGATCTATCAAAAGCCTTGTGATAAGCTCGATTACACACAACACTCACTGCGGTCCCACACCTTGCAATTCATGTCAACTTTCGCTTTAGCACTCAAAGTCAAACCTTGGCTTCTGCCCATACAAACGCGCATTTACGCCTCAAAGACATTGATACGGAGTGTTTAAATTAATAATAAGAGTAAAATTTCCTTAATGTATCAAGCTAAACCTATTCTAATTGGCAAACTTACCATAAATATCCGGGAAAAATCACCCAGTCGAAGGTAGCTTTGTTTGCCTGCTATCGATCGATTATGATCGCAAAAGCCAGCTAGCTAGCAAGCTAAAGTAGGTGTTGGTTTTTGTTGTTGTTGATTGTTTGGTTTTGTTTATGTTTTTAATGCCAGCGGCGTGAGTTTGACGGGATTAAGGAGTTACAAGGTAAGCTCAACTTCATGATCAAGCAAGCATGCCTAAGTTTAGAGCTTACTAGAATAAAATAAAAAGGAAACTAACAAAAAGAAAACAAATAGGTTATATATTTAAAAGTGCGAGAATTCTCAACTCTGACATGAAAACGGGTGTTCCAGAATATGTAAACTTGTAATTTACAGCTACGTCTCACGTTCCTAGACCATTTTATTCACGCCTATATATATCTAAATAACATGTGTATAAATATATATTGGCCTACTAGATTAATATGTTCATTAAAAAAACTAACCACTCAGTAAACATAAACATATGATAAGAGGTCTAGTGATGAATGGAAAAACCTCACAAACATATCGTAAAATTTCTAACAGTCTGGTTTTAAAAAAAAATCTATAGCTTGGCTCCTAGACAAATGCCAGTCATCAATAGTCCTATATCTTTTTGATTTAGTTTATAATTGATTACCATTACCTTTCATGTCTGGACCTTTCCTATTGCACTTTTGTATATATTTATCATGTATTTCATCTTTTGTACAAGCTGCGCCTTGAGCATTTGACTGTTAATTATTAGTATACGAGTAAGAATTAAAATGACAATTATGGCGTAGGTATTAGTTATATAAATATTGAAGTTCCCAAAAATAACTTGGTAATAATTCTGTGTTAGATTTATTTAAATTAGACTTGTCTTGCTCCTCAGGTGTTCAAGTTTACTTACAGCTCTCTCTCCTGCGTGTACTGTAAATAAGTGTTTTTTTGTTATGTTTCTTACTTTTCATGTTCAATAAAAAACTAACCACTCAGAATGCGTTTCCCTCCTCCTCTTCCTCGCAAAGGAAGAAGAGGAACGGTCATCAATGACAACGAGCGAGTTATCGAGAAGATAACACTCGAAGTCCGCTTCGCGCTCAGAGGGAAACGCTACGACTCTTCATCGTGGTTAGGTGTGGGGACACTAGTGTGTCGTAAGAGAACGATACATACTATAGAAATGATCCCTAAAAGTATGATCTTAATTAACCTATGGATTCATGAAATATATATAAATTCAAGATGATTGCTTTAAAACCGGTTACTATTTCTACAAAAGATGAATATGTTTTGCAAATATTGCCGCATTACCTTCATTATTTTTCATTTTGGCAAGTTAGAATTAAAAACAATGATTTCATGTCAGAGAAAGTATATAACATTTTGCTACATACTTATTGTCTTAGTGAACTTTCTGACAAAAGAGGGGAAAACTGTTACACAGGAGAACATTAGAAGTGCTGCTTTGAATAATATAATGAATATTCATTTACTAGTCTATACATTCAGACATTAAAATACGATCCATGCTTTTATTTAAAATTTGTGTTGATAAAGTTGGCGGTTAACTGTTAATACATATTATTTCAATGCTAGATTCTAATTTGAATCGTTCATCTGTAATAAGTAATGTTACTTTCTATTTCAATATGATTTCATTTTCATGCGCTATTTCATGTACTATTCAATGCAAACAAGGGGCTAGCTGAAACCTCTGTCTTCTACCTTTGCCCAAATTAGTCATGGTGCTCCATTTTCATTGTTATTAAATATATATATATAATAACAAGGTATATTTTCTATAAAATCCATGTAATCTATTTACAGTCATATACCTATGCTAAATCATCGTACACTCCCCACCAAAAGATCTTAAAAAGTTTAGAGTCTGTATTCAAGGACTATAAGAAATACGTAATGCTTATAAATATTACGGCAGCGCGTGTGATGCAATCGATTGAAAATAAACACGGAAGTAAACACGTAAACCGCATACTTGCTGCACTATTGCAATGCATGCACTCACGGCCACTTACATTATGTACGTACGTGCCTAGCCTGGCCATAGCACATCATTTGTGACTTTTGTATTATTACATGTCTTGGACAAGTGTGGTGCAATACGTCGAAATCGCATTCTTGCTCTGCTCGGGGATTTCTGCAAGTTTCATGTACCGGTATATATAGTCGCCTGTTAGGAATTATAACAATCATTTGAAGATTCTATCTACAGTTATGAGGCTTGTTATTGGACTTGAATAGATCATCATCGCGCTCGCATCATGTTGTAATTGTGTACAATACAGTGCACCTACAGAACACAGATATAGAGAGCGATGCCTATACCATTACCAGTGGAATTGTGACGTCGAGCAATTACCACTAGGTCTAATCATTTCTTGTCGAAGTTAGCTAAATTGAAGAGCAAATCAACATGGCGACTGAAAGGACTATTGCCAAAGACTTTCATGACTTGATGAAGAACATCAAGAGCTTCTCTGACGGCCAGGCTGCCGTCACTAAGTGGGATGACGAAAATGTTGGGACCTTCGAAGTCACCATCTCACCGAATGATGGATTCTTTAAGGAAGGGGAGTTTGTTTTTGAGGTGAGTTTATCAATGAGCTTAGAGGCTGATCTTCTTTCACTTCTCAGAAGTTCAGGGTTGGTTATGTTCTACACTTTAACAGTCTCTGAGCGATGTGGAATCAATGCCTAAGTTCATGTTGCACATGCACAGCACAGGGTACTGAGGGTACAGACAAATTTGATCATGTTAGATTAAATAATTCAGACCACTGTCATTTAATGTGAAATATTGACCAACGTCATTTACCTAAACCTGTATAAACTATCCATATTATTTATATCGTAACAAACAAGGGAATCTTGGTGTGAAAAGTGAATGCTCATTAAAATAATGATAACCTAAGGCTAAGCTAAGAAAATAAATATATTGGTGTTAACCCATTTCTCATAAGGACTAAATTACACAGCTTTGTGTACACAATTTGTACAACTCACTCTAAGACTTGAGTTGATGTAATATATGAAAGGAAACAAAATCTGATTCAAATGTTATATAAGGATCAATTGAGAGCCTCAAGTTATATCTGTTGAATGAAATGGGTTGACGCCCTTTTTTGTCAGAATTATTTATATTACTGCATAGATGGATAATGGAGTGTCATTTGCTTAAACCATTTTACTGACATTTATGGATGATTTCATAAACCTTACCAAAACATTGCAAATATAGGAATTGTTTTTTGTTCTCCCCAGATTGTGATGGAATCCTGTGACGATCTCCCAGGATTTTACTGTAAGACGGCCATCTACCATCCCAACATCGACACCATGCAAGATCCCGATGGCGAAATCTGCCTCAATCTCTTTGACCCTGACATGTGGACATCAGACAGCAGCATGCAGGACATCGTCCAGGGGCTGCTGTTCTTGATATACAACCCAAATTTGGAGGATCCCCTGTGCGGCGTGGTCTCATCCACGGACATGGAAGAGTTCGGGAGGGACGTTGAGAAGTCGATAGCAGGTGGAAGAATCGGTGACTATCAGTTTCCCGTGAACGCTAGGTATGCAAGGCTGCATCCTCCTGCGGATAAGCAGGTGGAGGATAAGGAAGAGGAGAAGGGGGATGAGAGGGTTGATGATGAGAGAGGAAGTGGAAAGGGGGGTAAGGATGGACAGATAGATGGAGAAAATGATGGACTGAAGGATGGAGAGAAGGATGGAGAGAAGACTGGACTGATAGAAGAATTCAAGGAAGGTGAGGAAGGAGAGAAGACAGGAGCGGATGGCTGCAAGGATGACATGGAGAAAAGGACAAAAGAGCACTTGGAGGATAGATACTTCGGGATCAAAGAGTACATGCCATATTCGGATGATGACGAGGAGGATGTTTCTGATGAGGAAGACGACGAGGGGAGTGATAATGATTCCTGCATGCTCTACGATGACCTCAGCATTGACTATGATAGCGATGTCGTGAACGATGAGGACCTCTTCGATCTCATCGATGAGATGAATAACCAAGAGGGTCATGTAGATGATGAAAACCGCAAGAACCTTGATGACTCTGAAAGTGTCATCAGTTGGAGCAAGATGGTCTATGGGGCAGAAAATAAATGTTATGTTGACAAACTACAAATTCTAATTGAGGACCTATCCACTGGCCTAAGTAATAGTACTTCTTCCCAAGGGGCGTGTAAGGAACCTGGAAATGCTGCTGGATCAGCATCTACCGGAGTTCTTCCAAGAGCTCAGAGAACTACTGTTGAATCGCGATTCTACCACGCCCTACAGACTCGTGCCTTCAGAAGATGGTTGGTTTGATGATGATGTCATAGGGGAAGCGCGATGGCTCAGTGGTAGAACAATTTCAGTGCGCTCATGCCCTAATTTGGTAAAGCATTTAAATTCCTCATAACCAAGTCCCTCAAAGAGGGCTTAGAGCCGTTAGTCCTCTGGTTGCTTACTTACAATTGAAGCATACACATGTTTTCTTAGCAGTCGGGTAAAAAAAAAACTAATGGTGATGAATGCTGTAAATCTGAACCCCAATTGGTCTCAGACTTTTCAGACTGGAAGTATTGATACTACATGCATACATCACATGCAAACAGACTGTATAAGGTTCAATCCAGACATCCTTCCAAAAAGTTGGTACATGTACATGTATGGAGCACTGAATGTACATAATCACAAGTTCACTTATTCTTGCCAACTTTCCACTTGATGAAGATGGATAAGTTTGGTCTCTGTTCAATGTTTATACAGTGGAACCTCGTTATAACAAGATCCTTGGGACCATCAGGAATATGTTTACATCAGGGTAAAAAAACGAAAAGAATTTAAAGAGCTCGGACCAGCAAAATCACCTTGTTCAAGATTCAAGATCATTTATTGTCATGTAAAAAATACATAAAATTTGTTTTCGGACATTTGAAGGTGCATACATGTAAATAAATATATAAATACTGGTACATACAAAATAATTGCCAGATACTTTGTTATATTGGAGCTCTTTAAAATGAGGTTCCACTGTACATGTATATCAATAATCACTCTGAGACATTTATTATTACTTAATAGGAATGAGTGCAGTTGTGAAAACATTAGTAACATGTTTTTCTTTCAAGGGTATTCACATTTGGACCCAACTATACATGTGCAGGCTGATTCTTGGCCTATAAATTTGTCTTCCATTCTTGTATAGTTAACTGGTGGCATTGATAGATATGTCTTCAAGTTCAAGATTAAATTTTGGCGGCAACTACTTAGGTAGATAAGAGACCTTTTCAAGGAAATACATTTGTATGTTAAAAAATATACTAAAAAAGATTATCGCCTCCAGAATTGTTGTCCCATGATTATGTATCTGTACTATATGCACTACCGTAGTTAATTTCCTGTTTTGTATGTGTACTTTTAACTGAAATCTGCTGTTCAAATGTGTCCATTTGTGTTGCATATAATGCTCAAAACCACAGCTTTCCAACATATTAATATAATTGTATGTTTTGTCATGTACTGTAGGTGAATTTGATTTTACACCATTGTTTTTTATATTATGCTTGTGTTGAATATAGTGTGCAATAAATCATTTTGTCTTTTCTAAAAATATACCAGGGCCCAGTCTTACAAAGAGTTGCGATTGATCCCAATCAGTCGCAAGTTCTCTAATCAATTGCAAGTTTGCAGTCTCCTATCTCTTATATACATAGTTGCGATTGATATCAACTCTTTGTCAGACGGGGCCCTGAATTTATATATCCAGCTTAATGCAGTGGCCTTTTTAAGGGATATGAAGCAAAAAAGTATTTTGCCCATTAATGTAGGAAAAAAGATAGTTTTTGTAATTTGTTTATATCACAGGATATTTTTGTTAAATTAAATTTAAAATGTAATCAAATTATTTAGCCTTGTGGTGCCTATTGGTCATCTTTACCTTACTATTGATTCTCTTTATTTTTGTGATAGTTTTGTAAGAAAATGATTTAAAGAAACTACATTTGCTCAATACAAATATGTAGTCAGTCTGCAGGTTCAGATTTTGTTTAAGCACTTTCTCAAAACTCAGTATAATTTTGTGTAAAGGAGATTAGCACTTGATTATATATATCCTGCTGCATATCATTATTTTCATGGTATTTTGTATGTAATGTTCTTACACCTTTCTGTAATCATGATGTATTACAAATTGTTATCATTCGAGACTATTGATATTTAAAAAATCTTAGTCATTGTTCATGAGCATGTAAATTGAGTGTATATCAGTTGAACAATTCAAAGGTGAATCCAAAAGAAATATTTTGGTGAATGTTATTACTGCCAGATCATTGGATCATGTAATAAAAATGTATACGAAAGTATGTATTTCAGGATGTTTTCATTATGTCTTTATTGTGGTCAACTACTCTCTCTGTCTGTCTGTCTCCCTCCCCCTCTCCCCCTCCCTCCCTCTCTCTCTCTCTCCCTCCTTCTCTCTCTCTCCCTCTCTCCCCTTTCTCTCCCCCTCCCTCCCCCTCCCTCCCTCTCTCTCTAAAACTATGAATACAACATGTCTGGCACACAGTCAAGGACATGTTCATTGCTTTATAGAGGGAACCTGACTTCCAACAAATTTGTGCAAGTTTATAATGTACTTTCCAGTATAAACAACTCTCCTATTAAGAAAACAAAAATCTGAGTTAATTCAAGCCACATCCTCTCAAATAGGATTCCATCATCAGAACTCGATATCTTTTTTCTTTTTTCTTTTTTTTTTTTGGGGGGGGGGGCTTTGCTTTCTTGCAATTTTTTTCTAAATTCACATGTGCCTTTATTTTATTTTATTTAATATTTTCATTTATGTATTTTATTTTAGTTGTTTACTTGATTTTGTTGGGGGTGGGGGGGCAGGCACGTAGCCACGGGGGGGGGGGGGGGCACGTGCCCCCAAAAAATGTCCAAGATCGGTTGAACTTTTTAGACCCCTTTTTTTTTTACCTCGATCGATTACATGTATGTGCCCCCACCCCCCCCCCCCCCAAACATCAGACTCTGGCTACGTGCCTGGGTGGGGGGAAGCTTAAAGATATAGGAGAGAGGCTTGAGCACCCCCCCCCCCCCCCCCAATTTTGTTTTTGTCCCGGAAATTGGAAAAATTATGCCTACCAATATTTCGTTCAGTAGGGGGGGGGGGGGGTGGGGGGATAGGGTCAGTTTTTTGGGGGGTCACCCTTTAGCACACACACACACAACAGTAAAAAAAAAAAAAAAAAAAAAAAAATATTATTTAAAAAGATTGAAGGGGGGGGGGGGTTCCTCCAAAACACACACAAAGTCATGCCTGTGTATGCACTCCGTCTCATGGTTTTTGTTTATATTATACATGTTATTATTATTATTCATTAATTAATGTATTGATTGTGAGTTATTCGGGGACCCCGAGGAAGAACAGATCAACTTTGTTGGATGATCTGAAGGATGCATGATCGATCCCCCGATCTTCATTTTTAATTTCATTCGTTTTTTTTTCTTCTAGAATATTCAATATAAAATATTTTAGTGTTTTTTTCTTTAATTTTGCTCTACGGCCCCCATCTTATAAAGAGTTGTGATTGATCCAAATTAATCGTAAGTCTCCTATTAAAGCATTAAGAGTATAAGATCTCACCTTTCAAATGGTGTCAATCATTATTCAGTTCAAGTGTCATATGAGCCTTCAAAGTACAAAACGTATATTTGTCCAATTATATACTCGAAATGCCTGAATAAACCCCATTCAATCGAAAATAGTAATACCCAGACAAATTGTTTCCACATGTGACATTATGACAGTAGAAAAGAGTAAGATCTCAATTTCAAATGATGTCAGTCATGTAAAAGCCTTCAAAGTATAAAACGCATTTTGTTCAATTATTTACTCGCAGTTCCCGGATATATCCCGTATATATGCCGGTTTGAGCCCTAGTTTCAATCTGAAACATTTAGCCCCAGCCAAATTGCTTTGGCATTCAAGATTCAAGATTCAAGATTTTATTGTCCATAATATAATACAGAAATTTGTCTTCCATTGGTATAACATGTAATACATAAAACATAAGACAAAAACATGGTGTCGTGTGCTGAAAGCCAGAAGGGCGTCAAGACTATATAAGAAAAAGTCTATGAGCAGGTACGGTCTTCCGGCTTTCAGCACAAAACATGACAAGACAGTTATATGACTTATACATAGCAAGAATTTTAAATACAATTCTGAATCACATCATGAATAAATTCAGGTATGAATATAGATGTGAATATGAAAGTAGAATAGGAGCAGCATCACAATCGAAATACGAGCAGAAAGAGAAAGGAAAAGAGAGCTCAAGCTCGAAGGACTGATAGAAGAGAGAAATATAGGGAGAGTTGGTAGGGGTCCAAAGGGAAAGGGGAGAGATAGAGAAGGAGAGATGGCATAATTTCCAATCAGATTATAATGCATGACAGAAAAATACAACAAAATCAGCAGCAGAGCTAAACAACGGATGTTTTGACCCACGAAGGTGATAAGGTGGAAAACTTTCCAACCCAATCCCTACAAGTTTATTTACTGGGTGGGTAGAGAAAAAAAGTTAACAAAATAATCATAATATTATTATTATGATTATGATTATGATATTATATCGCTTACAGCTGAGAATTTCGTGTTACTTGTGCATTATAAATGTGCATGGAATTTGGAATAAAAGAATTTCTGTATCTGGCTCTACGGGTAATTGGTACACGCAGGCGGATTCCTGAGCGGTTAAAAGTAAAACAAGAAAATAGTGGATGTGATGGGTCTTTCATAATAGAAGTTATTTTAGTCATGGAGTAGGGGGTCGCTATTCATGATAGGAGTAGATAGTCGCTATTCATAATATGAAATGAGGGTCGCTATTCGTATAAGGAATAGCGACCCTCATTTCGTATTATGAATAGCGATCCTCTTCTACTATTATGAATAGCGACCCCCTACTCCTATTATGAATAGCGACCCTCTTCTCCTATCATGAATAGCGACCCTCTTCTCCTATTATGAATAGCGACCCTCTCGTGGTATTATGAATAGGGAAGCTCATTTCGTATTATGAATAGCGACCCTCTACTCCTATTATGAATAGCCTCTTCTCATATTATGAATAGCGGCCCTCTCCTCCTATTATGAATAGCGACCCTCTTCTCCTATTATGAATAGCGACCCTCTTCTCCTATATTATGAATAGCGAACCTCATTTCATATTATGAATAGCGACCCTCTACTCCTATTATGAATAGCGACCCTCTTCTACTATTATGAATAGCGACCCTCTTCTCCTATTATGAATAGCGACCCTCTTCTCCTATATTATGAATAGCGACCCTCTTCTTCTATCATGAATAGCGACCCTCTCGTGGTATTATGAATAGCGAACCTAATTTCGTATTATGAATAGAGACCCTCTTCTCGTGTTATGAATAGCGACCCTTATGAGTAATGAACTTTATTTCGGATTATGAATAGCGACCCTCTTCTCACGTTATGAATAGCGGTCCTTATGATTAACGAACCTTATTTCTTTATGAATAGTGACCCTCTTTTACCATTATGAATAGTGGACCTGATTGATTGATTGATTGATTTTTATTCGACAAGCTTCCAACATACAACAATATACAATAATAACAGATCAAAAATAAGTCAGCTTGAACAGGATAACCCACGAAAGCTCGAGAGCTTATTTCCAGTGGGGTCCCTTACAGACATGTATAAAATTAACAAACTTAAAATAGTAATAATTATTAACAGACAGATAAGAAAAATAAAAGAATTACTTATTAAAGATAATAATAATAACAACATTAAACTGATGATAGAAATGATAATAAGTACAAGAAGAAAAGGAAGAAGGAGGAAGAAGAGGAAAATAATGATGAATTTGTAGAATTTCTATAACGTACGAAAACATAAGTATATACAAAATGAAAAGTATGAACCGGCAGAAGAATACAAAATTCAATCATATAACATGTCATTTACTTCTCTTATCTGACTGTCAAGTAATAGGTATTCCTTTAATTTCCTCTTAAAATGAGCATAGTTTTCTATTTCCTTTACACCATTGGGAAGGGAATTCCAATGTTTTATGGCATTGTAATAAAACGAATTTCCAATACTACCTACTCTTTCTGGTAAGTTAAAGTTGAATCGGTTATTTCTTGTATTATAATCATGTACGTCAGTAACATTCAAGATCGAAGTTGGATCGAATATAATGATTCGACCTATAGTATGATATATTTTATGCACGTGATGCAATACGAGTTGTTTTGATCTTAGGTCGACTTCAAGAAAACCAGCTTTAGAAAGTTCGCTGTAACCAACATGAGTTCTTGGACCAGAACAGTTGATAAATCTCACCATTTTGTTCTGTATAATCTTCAACTTCTTTTGATCTGACTTGTTTATTTTACTATACCATGCAGGGTTAGCATAGTCAAATTAATAAGAGCAAAACAGAGTGTACGTCTTGCTTTTAAATCCATACAACTTTGATACCTGTGTACACAAATTTCAGACGAGAATTTGCTTTTTTTACAACTGATTCTACTAAAGATGAAAATGAAATTGCGCTAGCCAACTCAATGCCTAAATACTTCACAGACTCTTTTCTCTTGATTACTTGATTATTGTGTGTCACTTTGAATTCAAATGACTTTTTAGAACTACTTTCAGAACAAAACAAAATGCTTTCTGTTTTTCCCAAGTGTAAAGAAAGCTTATTATCAGTCATCCAATCGACACACGTATATAGACAGCTGTTCACTGAGCTTTTCCTCAATACATTTAGGATCAGGATTTGAATAGAGTAGTACGCTGTCATCTGCGTACAATAATAGTTTAAAGTCTTTTATAATGAAATACACATATCTTTTACATAACTTGAAAATAGAATTGGGCCTAAAATGTTTCCCTGAGGAACACCGCATGTTAAAGGCATTAGTTTGGAACGAATATCATGAATGGCCACTACTTGGTGTCGATTAGATAAGTAGGATCTGAACCAATCTAAACTTGCCTTATCAAAACCCATTAGTTGTAACTTCTTCAATAAGACGCAATTACTGTATCAAAAGCTTTTTGCAGATCAAGGAGCACAATACCAACAAAGCGCCCTTGGGAAGTTTCTCTCCTCAAATAATCAGTCAAATGAATTATTAGACATGTTTCAGTCGAATAATCATGTCGAAAACCAGATTGAAATTCATAAATTATATAATTTTCTTTGAAGTATCTTTCAATTTGAACACAGACCGATTTTTCTAGAATCTTTGATGCTACGCTTAAAACACTAATAGGTCTATAATTGCTAACATCAGTTTTATCTTTCTTTTTATAAAGTGGAGTCACTTTTGCTATTTTCATATCCTCTGGAAAAGTACTCGCAGGTATGGGAAGTTCCACGTTATGAATAGCGGTCCTTATGAATAGAGGTCCTTATGAATAACGGTCCTTATGAATAGCGAATGGACCCCGGTAATTCAATGCCGATAATACGTTGAGCAATTTTCCTAGGACGTTCGAGTTTAGTTTTGTCTTCTTGTGTAAGATTTCCATAAAAACAAATGAGATTGAACTTGAGAAGAACACTTTAAATGATAGACTGATAGAAAAGATGCAAGATCGTCCTGTCAACGTTAAATTTGTTGAGCTTCCTTAGAAAAGAACATCCGTTGATTAGCTCTATACTGTGTACAGCGTTGGTGTTCTTATTAAATCGTAGCTTATCATCAATCAAGGTACCAAGATACTTATATTCAGGGGCGTACGCAGGATTTTTTCAAGGGGGGGGGTTTTAAAATATTTTGCTCCCGAAAATTTGAAAATCGCGCCGGCCGAAAAGTCGCTCAGTGGGGGGGGGGGGGGGGGGGGTAAGCGGACACTTTTTTTTTTTTTTTTGGAGGTCAAAAAAAAATCGCAACGACTCAGCCGGCCGAAAAGTCGCTCAGTGGGGGGGGGGGGGGGGGGGGGGGGGGGGGGGGGGGGGGGGGGGGGGGGGGGGTAAGCGGACACTTTTTTTTTTTTTTTGGTCTCAAAATTTCAAAATTTGACATTTTTTTTCGTTGGGGGGGGAGGGTAAGGTCACCTTGTTTAGGTTAGCCGTGGGTATAATTTTTTTTTTTTTTTTTTTTTAATTTTTTAAATAAAAAAAAAAAAAAAAAAAAAAAAAGCCAAAGGGGGGGGTTTTAGGTTTTTTTAGGGGGGTTTACATACATTAAAATACCAAAGGGGGGGGGTTTGAACCCCCAAAACCCCTCCCTGCGTACGCCCCTGCTTATATTCATGTACGTGTTCGATTGCCTGTTCATGAATATACAAAGGGATATGATTAACGTCACCACGTCGAAAGTCTATAATAATCTCTTTGGGTTTTTTGAACATTCAAATATAGGTTGTGTCGATCGCACCATTCAACAAACTGATTAAACTTGACAAAAATACTCATTCTCACTATTTCCTCCCTTATTAATGAAACCTGTGATCAGGGGCGTCGCCAAAGGGGGGGGTGTGGGGGTGCGACACCCCCCCCCCCCCCCACCCGTCAGGATATTGTCGGTAAAATTGCGCTGCCGTCGGGAAAAAAGAGAAAAGGGGGAGGGGAAAAAAGAGAGGGAAAGGAAAAGAAAAGAAAAAAAGAAAAGGAAAAGAAAAGAAAGAAAGGAAAAGAAAGGAAAGAAAGGAAAAGAAAGGAAAGAAAAGAGAAGAAAGAAAGAGAAAAAAAGAAAAAGAGGAAGGAGAGGAAAGAAAGGAAAAGAAAGAAAAGAAAGAAAAGGAAAAAAAAATTAAGAGTCAACAACGGTACGACGAATTGTCTTCGTTTCTCTATATTTTGATGAAACGCCGAAAATTTCGCGCTTCGCGCGAAAGGGGGAAACTTCATTTAAGCAAGTAAAGGACGGTACACGAATCGTCTTCTTTCTCTAATAATTTAATGAAACGTCAAAACTTCCGCGCTTCGCGCGGGAGGGGGAGAACTGAATTCAGATAAAGATTAAGAGTCGAGAACAGTACAACGAATCGTTTGCTTTGGGAGAAGGGAAACTGAATTCAGACCAATTAGGAGTCGCGAACGGTACAACGAATCGTCTGCTTTCTCTAATAATTTAAGGAAACGTCAAGAACTTCCGCGCTTCGCGCGGGACGGGGAGAAAACTGAGTTCAGATAAGGATTAAGAGTCGTAAACGGTACAACGAATCGTCTGCTTTCTCTCATAATTTAAGGAACGTCAAAACTTCCGCGCTTCGCGCTAAAGGAGGAAACTGAATTCAGACATTAGGGCTTATTAAGAGTCGAAAACGGTACAACGAATCGTCTTCCTCTTCTAATAATTTAATGAAACGTCAAAACTTCCGCGTTTCGCACAAGAGGGGGAGAGCTGAATTCAGATAAGGATTAAGAGTTTAAGAGTCGAGAACGGTTCAACGACTAAATCGTCTGCTTTCTCTAATAATTTAATGAAACGCCAAAAATTCCGCGCTTCGCGCAGGAGGGGGAGAACTGAATTCAGATAAGGGTTAAGAGTCGAGAGCAGTACAACGAATAGTCTTCTTTCTATAATAATTTATTGAAACGCCAAAACTGAATTCAGATAAGGATTAAGAATCGAGAACAGTACTACACCGAATCGTCTGCTTAATGAAACGTCACTGCTTCCGCGCTTTGCGCAGGAGGAGGAAAACTGAATTCAGACAAGGATTTACAGTCGAGAACGGTACAGCAAATCGTCTTCTTTTTATAAAAATGTAATGAAACGTCAAAGCTTTCGCGCTTCGCGCGGGAGGGGGGGGGAACTTCATTCAGACAAAGATTTACAGTCGAGAACGGTACAATAAATCGTCTTCTTTTCCTAATAATTTAAGGAAACGTCTAAGCTTCCAGGCTTCGCATGGGAGGCCTATCACCACCCCCCCCCCCCTAATGAGCGCGCTTCGCGCGCCCTTTAAGTGATTCGCTTGCTCACTACCGCTCCTCAATAAAATAAGATCTTATAGCTCCGCGCCTGCATTAAAATATATAGCTATGATGCTGACTAAGTTGACGAAATAATTCATATATTTATGTCATCGAGGAAAATGACCATTTGCGCATACGCAAGTATATGATAGTCCATAGGAAAAACAATTTAGCCTTCGGCCCCGGGTTTATAGGGTTAAATTTGTAGATATTGGGACATTTAAATTTGTCGGTAATTGGTGGCTAGTTTTGTCGGTAATCGTTGGCCTCTACACTCCCCCCTACTGAAAAAGGTCTAGCGACGCCCCTGCCTGTGATGGCAGTGTCATCAGCATACTTTATAAATGAACAACACCAATGCAATCACTGGTATACAGTGAAAATACTGAACAGGGGAGAAAGGACACACCTTTGTGGAGCGCCTGTATTGGTTACCAAAGTAGGGGATTTAATATTTCCAAGTCTTACTGATTGTTGTCTATTTGTTAGAAAGTATATGTGACATATAGTGAGAGTATATGTAATCTCACCTTGTGTCATGCAGTCATGATTCAGTTAAAATGTCATACGATATTTTCAAAAGACTTCCGAGTATAAACAAATGCAATTTTGTCCAATTATAAACTCGAAATGCCCGGATAAACGAGCCCTATAATTATGTTCAATCTATATCGATCTCAATCTTACCGCCAGCCGACATGACTGTGCAAAATGCTCTTTTTCCATTTTGATTGTACGATTTAGAGACACTATAGGCCCAATGGTTGGTGGTGGCTAGAGTACCTGTACTCTAGTGGTGGCTAGCCTTCTCCTTATCAGTCGTTGCCTTAATAATGGTCGCTAGTTTCATATATTATGCTAGCTACAAACACTACAGTGGCTATAAAGCTAAGCGCGCGCCATAGTGTTAGTATGGCGCGCGCTAATCACGAAGTCTCCTTACGTATTCCGACAAGGTCTACATGCATATCAGGTGATATCGCACATAGATAGGACAGATCTACCGCTTGTGTTCTGTTTATTGGAGGTAGCTATCGCCAGAGATTTCCTGACTGAATATAGTAGGCCTAGCTGAGCAAATCAACATGGCGACTAAAGCTAAAAGGAGTAGGTGTAGATCTGTTGCCAAAGACTTTTTGGATTTGATAAACAACATCAAGAGCTTCTCTAACGGCCAAGCCACCGTCACTGAATGGGATGAAGAAAACCTTGGGAATTTCAGAGTCACCATCTCGCCAAATGGTGGATTCTATAAGGAAGGGGAGTTTGTGTTTGAGGTGAGTTTTGTAAACTAAAAACAAAAATATTGATAGACCCTAGCGCTAGCCTAACCAACATGATTTTAAGGCTGTAGCCTATGGTCTAGAGCAGGGCTGTCAACTTTGGGAAACTGCTTGGAGGGAGATTTTTTTTTGGAGAAAATATGAAGTGCCAAATCCAGCCAGCCGCTGAATTCATAAGCGGAAAAATTTCGCAACGACTCAGCCAGCCACTGAATAAGCGGGGGGGGGGGGGGGGGGGGGGGGGGGAAGAGCACTTTTTTTTGGGGGGGTGGGGGTTTGGCGGGAGGTTTTTTCATAAACCGGGAGATTCTACATAGATGGCGGGAGAGCGGGAGGAAGGCGTGGTGGGGGGAGTCTCCCGCTACAAGCTTTTGGGGCGGCGGGAGAATGAGCGTGGTGGCGTGAGACTCCCGGCCTCCAAATGCGGGAGGGTTGACAGCCCTGGTGTAGAGTCTAGATCGTCTAGATCTAGGTCTAGACCTTAACACCGGCGTCACTAAGAGTAAGTAAGAATAAGACTGATAGATCTAGACCCTAGATCTAGTGTATAGACGGTAGTTACTACAATACTAGACGGTAGACCTTCTTCTAGTTCTAGATCTACCAAGGAACTCATGGGTGAAAAGTAATATCCTCATTAAAATAATGATGTTAAATCCTTTCTCATAGGACTCGGTCATAGTGAGTAAGAAAGGAGGATTAGCAAATAGGGTCTAGAGTAGAGTCTCTGGTGAGCGGCATACCCCCCGATGGGCGGCCAGGGGTATAAGCCTATACTATTTTATAGGTCGAAGAAAAAAGTAGGCTATATTATATATATGCAAATCATTTATATGCGATTGAAACCTACCGTGGGCGTGGATTCCCTGATAAGTTCTGCTTTGCCGAAAACGTCCATAGCATTGTGGCGGCTCTTACATTCGCCTTACTTTTATTGTACATTCATGTTTCCGCGCACTCGTTCGGCCGCATTTTTTCAACGCCACAAGGTTTTTCGTCATGATTTCCTCTCCGGGCTTTATTTTTATGTGCCTTTCGGTAGTTTATACACCCACACAAGCTGGACTCACCGTAGTTCATTTACCTCGAGCTCGATTCACCGCAGCTCTCTCGAATTTCTCCATCAAAGTCTGGCTCATTCATCGAGCGACCTCACAGCTCATCTTCACCACCGGCTTTGATGTCTACATTTCTAACCTTGGCCTCCGACATCAAGCAATTCACTGCTTCGTCATCGAGCGCCACATTTCTTCTCTTTTCTCGCCTGAGAGCTTCTTCATCGTCTTCATCACGAGCGTCAGCGTAGAGATTCTTCACGGCTCTTCAGCCACGACTACGAAGCTACGTCTCCGCTAGTTGCATGGGGTGGCTGCTTACCGATGTCGTAATACACCAGTTTACGGGTAAACAAACCATTGACCTCTAGAGGTCAGTGGTTTTTGGTAAATTAAGATAGCGCCCATGCAAATATGATGTGAGCGCACAGCGCAGGCAGCCACTGTCATCAATGTTTTCAGATGCACATGTATTGTTGCGTCACTGCCTGCGCTGTGCGCTAACATCATATTTGCATGGGCGCCGTCTTAATTTATGCGTAAACTGACCTCTAGAGGTTAGTGGTTTGTTTACCCGCAAGTTAAAATGGCGCCCATGTCAGCGCATGCGCACTGTTGTAACCGTAAACTGGTGTAATGAATGCCTACCCCGCGTGCGGCCGTGGGTGTCAATACACATATAACATGCAAGTTTTGGTATAACGGTATATGAACTTAGGTGTGTACCCGCTCTGACCCGCTACTTTCTAGTAGTACGTACCGCCGTTCCTCCCGTTATGCATTCTAGTTTGGATGATCCAATCGAGGAAAAGGTGAAATTGTTTTAAATTGACAAATTTACCGTAACAACAGATAAACATGAGAATTTGGGTTACCTATAGTAATTTGGTACATGCTTTGATTGTGACGTACATGTAACGCGTGCCGGCCGTGCATGGCCGCACACTTGGGAACTCGAAGCATTTCGAAAGGTGGACAATGCTTATTTGTGCCTTCTATTTAAAGGGCCCATGACATCAAAATACAAGTGTATACCTGTTGGTGTGCAGTCCTGCATACCGGTACATCTCATATTTTGATATGTACACTTCTGAATTTGTTTCATAGATTTTTAAATATTTTTTGCAATATTTGTTTTTCAAACTTGCTAGTAAAGCTCCACCCCAAAAACCTCCAGATCTCATTCCCCTTGTGACATCATCCGTCAGTCATCAATGAGCTGACTTGAGAAAGTGGTATGTATCTTTGCCAAAGTCGACCACCTGTTACAATACGTAATACAATAGCAACATACAAGTTGCTATGTCAGACATCCTGTAGCATCACCAGGAAGACAAAGGCAATGATGATGTATTGTAGGCCTACATATGTATGGAACCATGCAATTCTATTATGAACATGTGCTAAGCTAGGGGAAATTACATACATGTACCATTGTCTATTCTAGAATATTAGTTTAGTCCGACATGTCTGACAAAACAACTTATACATGTATGTTGGTATTGTAACAGGTGGTCAACTTTGGCAAAGTTACATGTCACTTTCTCAAGTTAGCTCATTGATGACTGACAGATGATGTTACAAGGGGAATGAGATCTGAAAGTTTTTGGGGTGGAGCTTAGCAAGTTTGAAAAACAAATGTTACCAAAAAATATTTAACATTTGCTTTTACCATTTTACTGAAATTTATGGATGACCAAATACACTGCAAATCTAGGATTGGTTTTTACAAGTAGGTCTACTAGTTTTTAGTTATGATTTTTTATATACTATTTGACAGATTTATTATTTGTTAATACCACTACTGTTTTGTTTATTTTAACCCAGATTAAGATGCATGAATCCGGTGGCATTCTCCCAAGCGTGAACTGTAAGACGGCCATCTACCATCCCAACATCGACACCATCCAAGATCCCGATGGCGGAATATGCATCAATCTCTTGGACACTGACATGTGGACGAATGACAGCAGCATGCAGGACATCGTCCAAGCGTTGCTGTTCTTGATGTACAACCCAAACTTCAAGGATCCCCTGTGCAGCGTGGTGTCATCCACGGACATGGAAGAATTTAGGAGGAATGTTGAAAAGTCGATAGCAGGTGGAAGAGTCGGTAACTATCTGTTCCCCGTGAACGCAAGGTACATGTATGCAAGGCTGCATCCAGTCAAGAAGGAGGTGGAAGACATGGAGGGCTTTTACATGGTGGATAGATACTTCGGGATCAAAGAGTACATACGTATATCAGCCAGACTACCAGAAGAGCATGATGATGAAGGTGATGAGGAGGAGAATTATTCTGATAATTCTGATTTGTTTGAGGCGGGTGATGGCTCTGACAGTATCAACAGTTGCAGCAAAAAGGTCTACGGACCAGCATCTACCAGAGTTCATGATGACGAGGGGAATTATTCTGATCATTCTGATTTCCCCCATTTCTTTGAGGCGAGTGATGGCTCTGACAGTGTCAACAGTTGCAGCAAAAAGGTCTACAGACCAGCATCTACCAGAGTTCATGATGACGAGGGGAATTATTCTGATCATTCTGATTTCCCCCATTTCTTTGAGGCGAGTGATGGCTGCTCTGACAGTGTCAACAGTTGCAGCAAAAAGGTCTACAGACCAGCATCTACCAGAGTTCATGATGATGAGGGAAATTATTCTGATAATTCTGATTTCCCATATTCCTTCGACGAGAGTGATGGCTCTGACAGTGTCAACAGTTGCAGCAAAAAGGTCTACAGACCAGCATCTACCAGAGTTCATGATGACGAGGGGAATTATTCTGATCATTCTGATTTCCCCCATTTCTTTGAGGCGAGTGATGGCTCTGACAGTGTCAACAGTTGCAGCAAAGAGGTCTACAGACCAGCATCTACCAGAGTTCATGATGACGAGGCCGAGGAGAATTATTCTGATGAGGAGACAGAGAACCTCTTAGATTTCTTAGGCGAGAGTCATGTCGATGATGTATACCGTACAAACTATGATGGCTATACATGTACCTTCGACGAGAGTGATGGCTCTGACAGTGTCATCAGTTGCAGCAAAGAGGTCTACAGACCAGCATCTACCAGAGTTCATGATGACGAGGGGAATTATTCTGATCATTCTGATTTCCCCCATTTCTTTGAGGCGAGTGATGGCTCTGACAGTGTCAACAGTTGCAGCAAAGAGGTCTACAGACCAGCATCTACCAGAGTTCATGATGACGAGGCCGAGGAGAATTATTCTGATGAGGAGACAGAGAACCTCTTAGATTTCTTAGGCGAGAGTCATGTCGATGATGTATACCGTACAAACTTTGATGGCTATACATGTACATGTACCTTCGACGAGAGTGATGGCTCTGACAGTGTCATCAGTTGCAGCAAAGAGGTCTACAGACCAGCATCTACCAGAGTTCATGATGACGAGGCCAAGGACAATTACATGTATTCTGATGATGAGACAGAGGACCTCTAAGATTTCTTCGAGGAGAGTCATGTCGATGATGTATACCGTAAGAACTTTGATGGCTATACCTTTGATGAGAGTGATGGCAGTGCACGTTGCAGCAAGAAGGTCTCTGGATCAGCATCCTGTTCTTCAGAGAGCTCAGAGTACTCCTGTGGGAGTGTTGAATCGCGATTCAACACTCCCTGTGCGGCTGTGCCATCAGAAGATGTAACTCTGAACCCTAATTAGTCTCAGACTTTTAAGACTGGAAGTATTGATACTACATGTACATGTACATGAACATGCATACAGCTCATGTAAACAGACTGTAAAACGTTCAATCCATACACCATTCCTAAAAGAGCTGGTAATTTGGTATGGAGCATTATTACTAGTTCACTCATTCCTGCCAACATTCCACTTCATGAAGATGGACAAGTTTTTCGTCTCTGTGCAATTTATGTAGTATATACAGTGTTATAGAGAGGTCCTTGGGACCATGGAAATGTTCTTTTTATATCAGCAATATTGTTATATCAGGGTAAAAAAACAAGAAAATATAACGAACTGGGACCAGCAAAATCACCTTGTCAACAGATGCCTCGTTATATCAGAGCTCTCTATAATGAGGTTCCACTGTATATCAATAATAACTCTTGAGAAATTTATTATATGTAACTCCTTTACACTCTGTATAGGAATGAGTGAAGATTGTGAAAATATGAGTAACATGTATTAATTTCAGGGTATTTACTTTTGGGACCAATTGTACATGTGCAGGTCGATTTTCGGTCTACTGATAAATTTGTATTCCATTTCGGTATAGTTACAGTAGCTCGGGGCATCAACAGATATGTCTTCAAGTTCAAGATTAGGTTTTGCAGCAACTGCATAGATAAGAGGCTTTTTCTATAAAGGAAATATGTTAATACCGGTACTAAATTAATCTTCCCCTCCAGAATTGGTGTCTCATGATGTACATGTATGTATCTGTACTATAATGTACTACCGTAGTTGATTTCTTGTTTTGTATGTGTACTTTTGTGTGGCATGTAATGCTCAAAACCGCAGCTTTCAACACATGAATATATTTTTATGCTTCTTCATGTACAGGGTGTAGGTGAATTTGAATTAGTTTTTACTCCATTGTTTTTATGCCTCCGTCACGAAGTAGCCAGAGGCATTATGTTTTCCAGTTGTCCATCTGTCAGTACATGTACGTCACATTCTTGTAATCGCGTTATCTCACGAACCGATTGATGGATTCCTATCAAACTTAAGTCGTGTATTTATCCTGCAGAGCCAATGAAGTTCAAGATTAGGTTTTGCAGCACTGCATAGATAAGAGGCTTTTTCTATAAAGGCAATATGTTAATTCCGGTACTAAATTAACCTTCCCCTCCAGAATTGATGTTTCATGATGTATGTACTACCGTAGTTGATTTCTTGTTTTGTATATGTACTTTTGTGTGGCATGTAATGCTCAAAACTGCAGCTTTCAACATATGAATATATTTTTATGCTTTTTCATGTACAGGGTGTAGGTGAATTTGAATTAGTTTTTACTCCATTGTTTTTATGCCTCCGTTACGAAGTAGCCAGAGGCATTATGTTTTCCAGTTGTCCATCTGTCAGTACATGTACGTCACATTCTTGTAATCGCGTTATCTCACGAACCGATTGATGGATTCCTATCAAACTTAAGTCGTGTATTTATCTTGCAGAGCCAATGAACTGATTAGATTTTGGGGTCACGAGGTCAAAGGTCACGGCTCATTATGTATGCAAAAATAGCTTGTGCTCACATTATCATGTATGTACATGTGTCTTGCAAAGCCAATGAACTGATTGGATTTTAGGGTCAAAGATGGAAGGTTCATTCATGTACAGTACTGTATATGTTATCACGATATTATGAGAACCTATTAATGTATTACAATCAAACTTCAATTTGAAAAATTCCTCTGTTTTAGTTTGTAAAATCGCATCATTTTCGACTGCGTGCAGTCAAAGTTCCATCTACAGTACTTTATTTTAGGCTGATTTTTGTTTTTAATAGAAAGATATTGTGAAGGAAATATTGAATATATTGTGTAGGAAATATTTGATAAAGTGTGCCCATTTCGTCTTTCCTAATAATTTACATGTGCCCAACACCAGACTTTATATATCGAGCTTTATGCAGTTGCCTTTTAAAGGGATACCAGACAAAATAGAATTTTGCCCATTTATGTAGGAAAAAGGAGAATATTTTGTAATTGGCTTATTCCTATTTCACAGGATATATTTGTTAATTTAGATAAAAATGTAATCAGATTATTTCAGCCTTGTGATGCCTACTGATAAGCTTCAAGTTCATAATGGGCCTAGATAACAAATTATATCTACAAGTACAAATATAAATTGTTTAAAAAAAGTGCAAATGCATGTAAAACATCAAGACAATTTTTCCCCTTTGGTAACATATCTGAATTATTGTTAAATACAAAACATTAAGGCCCGAATTCAGGTTTGTAAATAACAAAAGGAGGTTTGGCGAAACAAAAGGAGGTTTGAGCTCAAACCTTGCTTTGTGAATTTGGGCCTAGGTGTTCAAGCTCACAAAACAACTATAATACAATAAGGGAGTTTACAGATAGCACATGGTACAAATGACCCCAAATATCCACAGATCTTTTACACATGGAGAAGTTCCACTTTGAGCATCTTTAGAATAATAACTGCCAAAGTCCTAGATGTGCTTCATGAATACCTTTTGTTTGACCTCTTGAAAAGAATACTTCCACCTGCGTATCATAGAATGTACCGTTGGTGTATAAATGAATAATGTTACATAACTTTCATGAGTGCATATCCAGTATTCATCTCTGTGGGTTTTACCATTTTGGTACAAATGACCTTTATCTGTCCATGCGCAGATTGTATCTGTAAACTCCCTTATAGAGAATCTCTGTTAATATTTTTTTTTGTAAAGGATATTAGCATTTGTACATGTAAATGTATATATTGCTGCATATCATTATTTTCATGGTATTTTTAAAAATGTAATCATGATGTATTCAAAATTGTAATCATTCGAGACTTATTAATATTTCAAAATCTTATTCATTATTCGTGAGCATGTAAATTTATTGTATTTCACTTGAACAACTCAAAAGAGAATCTAAAAGTAAAATTTTGGTGAATTTTATAAGTGCCAAATTGTGTAATAATAAATTATACAAAAGTATGTACTTCAGAATGTTTTCATTCGTCTTTATTGTGGTCAATTATTCTCTCTCTCTCTCTCTCTCTCTCTCTCTCCCCCTCCCTACCTCACTCTAGAGCAACGTCGATCTGGCGCTGCTCAGTGGCTGCCGGGCTCACTATCAATTGGGCAAAAAGAAGTTCTATTTTCGGTTTAACTTAATAAAATTTGGAGTGGACTTTAAAAGATTATTATTATTATTACATATTATAGATATAATGACTGCTATGAGAGGAATAGTAGTTTTATAGGCTCAAGGGGATGTTGCATCCTGATATCACCCCGAGGCGTGCCGAGGGGTGATATTTGCAAGATGCAACGTCCCGGAGAGCCAATGTTGTTTTTGTTGTTGTTGTTTTGTTATGTTTTTTTTGGGGGGTAGGAAAAGCCCCCCCCCCCCCCCAAAAAAAAAAAACAACAAAAACAACACCAACTGCTGCCTGTAATCAGTTCAGGGCTTCAGGCACTATCCATGGTTTAGGAAGTGCGTAATTAACAGAACCAGAAGCTTGAAAAAACATCAGTATTTTAGTCACAAGGGGATTTCCCTTATTGCGCAATCACCATGAAATGAACAATGTAGGAATGACCATCAGGATATCTCCATGCCACATATTTTGTGAGTCATGTGATATGATACAGGGAAAAAAATACTTAAAAAAATTTTGGGGCTACTTTTCAAGCTCTTTTAGGCATTTCGGGGGCTAATTCGCCTCGAGCCCCCGTGTATTTTTTTCAACGATATGATAAGACCCTTCAGATACGTAACCACCCAATGGGACATGTTGTTGTTGTTGGTTAGTGTTGTATGGCAATCAGTCAATTTTGACTTATTATCACCAACCTTTTTTTTCTTTATTCATCATATCGAGGGGTCAGTGACACAAAGACGCTTTAAAAGATGGTTGTATGTGTCACTGAGCACTTGGGCCTTGGGGAGTTAAGTCTTATGTTTCACAAGCCATTGACTCTAATGGGGTGTTGAGTGGAGTTAAGTCTTGGTGTTTCCTGGAAAGCCCACATTTTTCTGAACATTTTGATATCAAATACTAATTTTGGCAAAATATGGAGGTACGTCTTTGTGTCACTGAACCCTCGATATGTTATAATACAACTGAATTTTCTCTTGTTTTTTGATAGTTGAAAACCAAACGAGGAAATCCCGAAGCCAAATAAAAACTCATCAGACAAGACATATTTTATGAAATGTTTCACTTCAAACATGATTAGTTTATTCTCGATATTATTATGTTACATAATTGAGTTGATAATAGCACAAAGATTACAACAATATATCTACTGCCCTATCAAATGCCAACTTTCAGTTACCCACCCCCCCCCCCCCAGATGTTTTGTCCAATTATATAGCACCCGTAAGTTACTCATCACTTAAATGAAAACAAATTAAAAATGAATGAAGTTACTCATCATAAATTTAAAAAAAAAAAAATCCCATTAGCTTTTACCCTGTACATGGACAACTGCCACATTGAAAAACTGTATGCAGTGGTATACATACCGGTATATTTATATCAATGAAAATGTAAGTACATGTACCTGTAGATATTTTTTCTTCTTTGAGTTTCTGAGCAATTTAATGTGAAGCACTGCTGCCATCAATACATTTATTTGGAAAACTAGAAACAAAATGCCCTGGATTTTCTACATACATGTACTGTAATTAGCTGACAAGTCAAAAATCACAGATATTGTAACAAAATAAAAAGAACACAAAATCTACATATCATAATCCTCTTCCTTGCATATGTATTTCAATAATATTCACAAAAACATTTATGAAAATGCTTAAAGGCAGTAATATTTAATTCAAAACATTAACAAAAACAAAAAAAGTTCTTGTAGGTGTTGAAAACCCTTTGCAGATCTTTAATCTAATATTATGGTAAATTGTTTCTTTCTACAGCATAATATAGTTAAGTACAATTTGGATGCATAGAACAACACCGTTGAAGATCTGGTATGTTATGAGAATTTGGGAGTTTCTTTCATAGGCCTACTATCGCCAATTTGTTGGTCTGAAAATGGTTCCAACAGTGGCGTCTATGTACATGAAATATAACAAATATTGGCAAGTTTTTTGCATAGGAAATGTCCAATCAAAAGCTATCATTTTCATAATTTATCAATATTATTAGATTATTATTCTTTTCCCTGCCTTTATCAGGGAGCAGTTTTTTTATTTTGTTGTGCAAACGTAATTTTCTTACGGTAGTCACCTTTTTCCCAAAACAAAATATATGTGCAGTATTATTCCAAAACCACCCAAAATTATTTTTGAAGCTTATTTCTGTTTTGTCTGAAGATACTTTTTAATAAATTTACCAGAATCATATTTAGTGAAAAGATGCAGAGTAAACATAATTGAACACTGTCTAACATACAACCCTCATTGTCTTAATAAACCAACACAACATCGTATTCAACAGATGGGACTACACAAAAATAACTTTTGTCTGCAGGGTGCTATACCTCCACCAAAAAAGTTAATTGCTAGGGCCAGTACCAAAAAAGAAAAATCTTGGACGGACATTTTTGTCGAGTAATCGTTGATTCCGCTAAAATATATCAGAAAAAGTAAAGAGATATTAAGAGAAAGTAGATGGGTGTAATACTGTAATTCTATGGGAGAAAATTAGTAACCTAAAGTCAGATCAATATGTCAGCTACTATAGTATATTTAGGATATATGCTTGTATGGTATGACTTGCAATTAAGCATGGTTAATTACTCTGCATGTATGTAAGGAATACTACAAAGTTAAGCAGATTGATTGTCAAATGCATCTTATACAATTAGTCAGCAATAGTCGGTAGGAAAAAAAGTGTTAGGGCAGAGTGGTGTTTCTAAAAACTATAAATAAATCTAAAACACATCCAAAACAGAAGAGAAAATCATGAAAGAGTACTAGTAAAACATACATGTACAAAAGAAAATTCAATACAAAAATGAAAAACAAAAATATAACTCACTTTATACAGAGAGAAAAATATAACAATATGCACACGTATCGTTTGCATAAACACTTATTGACCGATAAAACATAATTTTATGACAAAAAACAAATAAGTAAAACTTCTCTGTTTAGGAATACCAGAGATGACAATTTCTGCGTCAAAAAAAATAAAAAAAAAATAATAATACTGTTAAGTAATGAGTACAATTCATTTTTTTTTAAATTAAGATTGAATTAGCTCTCGGGTTTTCTATTAATGCAGCTTTCAAGAGATTAAAACAAAACTTGTTGATTGTTATGTTTATATCTAATTTTATATGACTGCTAGTGCTAGGATTTAGCAAGAAACTGCTTGCGGAGAAGCAACCAGTAGACTATTCCTTCCGGTCTTAGCAAATGGACTTGATATTTGCGGATGTCTGCCTTTGCAAACGCATAGAATATCAACTTGGTATTAAACCAAAGACCTCCCAGTTACAAGACCAATAATTCGACCACTGAACCATTACAAAAGCTTGATTTGAACATGATTGCAAGCAACAATTAAAGAAAAACACAGCCAATGTACTTCATAATTGCTAAATACATAACTATCTTTGAAGATGGAAATTATCATCCTGATATGTTTTACAATTTAATGTCTTAAATGATAGTGTTATAAAAAGCCTTATGTCCTTGATAAAAGCAATTTATCACCACAGAGACTCACAAAGAGAAACTGTGTTAATACAATGATTGTTTTCTGAAAAATACACATATTATTTACTATGAGTTAATCTCTATTACAACTAGTAATCAAAAGCACAAATTTGATGAGATGATTCATTGTGACACACAGTTACATTTCTATAATTAGTTATTTTTCTAAAAAATACACATCTGTATTATCTACATGATTATAAACTACTCGAAAGAATCCAAAGATAATCACTCTTCCTCAATATCTCTATCATGAATATAAGGCAAACACAAGATGGTGCAATCTCCTTTAATGCTTGCTACCTATTTAAAGATCATGACCCACACATAGCAAAAGGAACTGCAGCTTATACTTTCTTACCAGTACCAGTACGCATCATTCACTTCAGAAAGCAAAACTTGGCAAACCTTAACCCTTTACACCCCATCATATGCTAGGAATACACCTTTACAAAAATCTGATATACATGTATCTACTACATGTTTATGTTCACAGGCAGCAGCGCTATGAAAGTAAATGCTGGTTTAAGTGAGGATTGGGTCTGATGATGTTTTTCAGCGATGTTGCCAAGTTGTTAATTTTAAGTAGAAATGATTTCACGTTTCTCTCAGATGAAAACATGGATGCCTCTTAATAACTAGAGGGTGGAAATGTTGCCAATTTGCCGATTGTAAGTAGAATTCAATGATTTCATGTTTCTCTCAGATGAAAAACATGGATGCCTCTTGTTGCCAAATTGCTGATTGTAAGTAGAATTCAATGATTTCACGTTTCTCATCAATAAAAAACATGGATGCCTCTCAAGAGCAAGAGGGGGGGGGGGGGATGTTGCATGATTTTCTTTTCATGGAACAAAAACAGTTTTTAACTTCAGTAGGGAACATATGAAAACCAAGCATGCTCCACAAGCTCCCTTATGTCTGTAATCTGAAATGGTTTAACATCTCACAATGCCTTTGATGGTAGTCACAAGCAGAAGGGCGTAAGTCACGACACATGAAGAGATGGGTCATCCATCGTAGCTTTTCCTTAGAACTAATGATGAGCACAGTTTTTGTAAAATGTCACTTAATACCTTTTACCAACAGTCCAATCCTAGCACCACAATCGAGTCCACTCCTTGGGTGTTTCTGGCAGAGGGGCATAAGTGTAGCCTTTGAGGAAAGAGGAGTATTACCTCTGGGTTCTTTCATTGTTTTCTGACATGCATAGATACGTCTTGAAAGGCAAGATTAAAAGAGCATTAAAACTCGTCATGTCTAGTAAGGGCTTCTCCGAAGTCGGTCGCCTGGCTGCCCACGAAGAGGTCGTATTTGTCCAGGATTTCAGCCTTTGTCAGCTTCTTGTCCTGTAAAGGGAAAAAATCAGATGTAAGTTGTTAAAGAAATCTTTACAAAATGACTTTAAACATCTGTAGGCCTACTCATAGGTTATTTTTCCAATGACTTCAATTATTTTCAGTGTTTGTCATTTTCATCCCTTTATACTTTTGTTATTTTATTTGTTGGTTTATTCTCTTGCTATCAAAATCTGATTCTGCTAATAAATGCTGAGCCTTGGCCTTTTCTTTAAAAGTTACTATTGATTTAAAATTTTCAAGATTTTGTTTCACAGCTGCATTTATTTTGTTCCAAAGAATCGCTTCCTCAAAGTTAAAACCAGACACTTCTGTTAATTTCAAAATGACAGTGACTTAAAATCATGGCAAGAAATTGCAAATTCAAATAATATTGTTGATGTGTCTGTTTATATTAACATATTTCATAGTATGAAACTGTCAGGAACTTTCAAAGATAAACACTCTTGAGATTTGCTAATTTTTCATGCACATGAAAAATTCTGGTTTACTGAAGTTTGTTGATAGACTTACATTATCAGTATTGGATTCCATTTATAAATGCTGAGCCTCTGCCTGGGCATGGTCTTGAAATTTGCAAATTTTTCATGCACATGAAAATTTCTGGTCTACAGGGGAGTGTTTCACAAAGACTAAGATCGACTTTAAGTTGGATGTCACTATTTTCTCTCATCATTTACTGGCATTGGTTTCTCAAGGGACATACCAATCATGGTAAAAAATCTACAGAATTTACATCTTTTGATAGTTCATTATTGTAGGAAAAAATATTATCATAAGATCATAATTGAGAGGCCAATGGTGAGCAACTAGTGGCATGAACAGCCTGCCATAGTTAAGTCCAACTTAAAGTTGATCTTAGTCTTTGTGAAACACTCCCCCGGAGTGTGTTATAAGACTTACATTATCAGTATCTGATTCCATTAATAAATGCTGAGCCTCTGCCTGAGCGTGGTCGTAGTCTTCAGGGAGGATCCACTGTCCAATCTCCTCCCGGTCCATCTTGCGATCACCGTCCCTGTCGCGGAAGGCAAAGAACTGTTCCCGTTCGGTCTGCACCCAGTCTGGCTCCGCGCCGCCCTTCTCACGCTCACTCTTGGGCCACATGTCGCCTAATTGGAAGAGATATTACATACGGATTAAGTGGATGAGTAACTTAAGGAGTGGGATTTCTGGAACTCGAGTTGATCTCGGGGAGAATGAATTACTTCATAGAATATGGGACAGAGAGTTGTGGCATTCCATGGTCTCCAACGTCTCAGGACATGGCACGTAAAGAAGAAGAATAACGTACAAAAATAATAAGACTTGTTGCTCATTTATTTAACCCTTTTGTGAAGATTACTCCACATTTTGTGGTTTGGCTCAATAACCTTTGATTCAGAGCCTAAAAAATATATCAGATACACGAGTAGAAAGGACAACAATTTCTCCACACACTGCATTTATTTTTGTTTCAAGAATATATTGCATTTGATCTATATTTATCGGATTTAGAACAACAAATTCATAGCATGCAGTATGCTGCACTTTTTTGAAAGCCTACGTACAGTTTTGGTAATGGTCTGGAACTTTTCATCAGATTTATTTGATTTTAAGTAAAAGGCAGGTTAAAACAGCAAGGCACTAATAATTCAATGATTCAAAGAAATTGCATAGGGCTATGGTTGCACACAATTATTTTTTGTTTTCACACTGTTTCAAGTCATTTATTTTCACATCAAATTACCGGTACATAAAACATTTATTTAAAGTGGTTTTACACGCCACGTGTGAACAGCGCTTCAATCTTACCAATGTACTCATCAATGTCCACAAAGCCGTCTCCGTTCGCATCAATATCCTCCATGGTCTCCTCGACGACGATCTCCCTCATGTGACCTTTCTCCTCGGGGTGAAGGAAGCCGACGAACTCCTCGTAGGTTAGGTCACCGTCGTTGTCCATGTCGGCGACCTTCCAGCGCTTCTTGTCGCGGCGGATCATGGTGCTGAAGTCCATGTGCTGGTTCTCCTGCATCCGGGAGAGCTCCTCCTCTAAAAAAAAGAGATAAGGACAAAAAACTTGATGAGTATTTTGTTGGGTTTAAAAAAAAAGAAAAACACTTTCATAAAGGGGAAGTCCACCCTGATATTTAACTTGGTTTTAATAGAAGACCAACTTAAATACCGGTACTTAATATCAAAGCCATCTACCATAGAGTTTGACCGACCCGGTTCGAATTGGACACAATATGTTGACTAGTACTGCTTTGTTGGGCGAGCAAAAAACAAAAGAATATACGCCATGTTGTGACCCAGTGAAACCAAGTTGGCCAAACTCTGTATATAGATGGCTCTGCTTAATATCATTGGGGACTTCCCCTTTAGCTCTGCATAAAAAGAAGTTCATACATCAACTTACACTAAATATGAACAAATGTCCACAAATATGTTTTACAGCAAAGTTATGTTGGACATCCACAATCAATCTTCTGGAGATTTGACAATACCAAATTGGAAAAGGCGCTATATAAATCCAATTATTGTTATTATTATTATTATTTAAAGTATTCTATTCTTTCTTGAGTCTAATGATGTCATAACTTACAATATAAAAATTGGGCAATTTCATGCTCAGTATTGACAAGCACCTACTGGTATAACTATAATGCACTAGGGTTAGAGGACAATTTGACTCAGGTGCACCTGATAGATAGTCATAGAGATATTGATTACACATGACAACGTAAAATAACAAAGATTTGTTTTTGCACTGGTTTGTATGATTCTTATCGGCAGATTTGATTATAACACTGATACAACATTACACACAAGATTACAATTCAGAAAGTGATAAGGCATTCACAGCCCTCACCAGAAAATGTGCCTGTAAAAGAAAAAAAAAGTCACATGAAAACCATTCTTCATTCATTTATTCATTCAGTGATCCATCCGTTCATTGATCCATCCATCTAGCCAGTCATTCATTCATCCATCCATTCATTTATCCGTCCATCCATCCATCTAGCTATTCATTCATTCATTAATGATCAATCCATCCATCCATCTATCTACATGTAGCTTCTTCATTCATTCATCCATCTAGCTATGTATTAATTTGTTCATTGATCCCTCCATTCATTCATTCATTCATTCATTCATTCATTCATCTATCCACCTGCTCTTAAATCATTCCTTCATTCATTTATCCATCGATCCATCTAGCTATCTATTCATTCATTCATTCATTCTCCCATCAATCCATCCATCCATCCATACATCCGTTAATTTCATTCTTCCTTCATCCATCTATCTCTAACCTAGTTGTTGTTCATCAGCTCCATAGGTTCCCCTCATGAATTCGATCCACTCAACCTTTTGGTCCTTATTCGAGTCCACAGTAGCCCAGCGCTCCACGACATCCCTGTCGATCGCTTGCCTCTGCAAATTGGACACACTTCCTCATAACTTGTCTTGTTCAAAGACAGATTGTTAGTATTATGACAGAATGCAACTGTTTTCAATATTTTGTGCAAGTGTTCTGAGAGAGTAACAGACTGATTTGCATGGTTATCTGAAAATAAGTTTGAATGTTTATGCTTCTCACCCATTTCCAAGACATTGAGTTTTGGGTTAAGCAAATGAAAGAAGGAGAAAATAGATGTTTGATCATGGTTTGCTGGTTATATAAAAAGAACGATGTGTTCCAAAGCCATTTTAGAAAATGCGAGTCTACATCAATTAAGGGAGACTATTTCCATTCAAATCACACAGTCTTGCACAAAAATTATCTGTCCACGGTTGCATTTCATCACGTTTGAGAAGAGGGGACATCAGAAGTTCTACAAGTAAACTCCTTCAGTCCCACACCTTGTGTTTGATGTTAGTAATCGCACCAAGCAAGATGGATGTTAAGTTAGTTAGTGTTAATGAGAGCCTTTTTGTGGTGGGGGTCTCACCAGTTAAGCCGCTGTAAGTGGTCTGATTGTATTCTTGCCAGGTTATTATGGGATCTCCATCTACATTGTGCCCTTTCCATTGCCTGTCAACATCCTCGTAAATATATCGGCTCTGTAATTTGCAGAAAAAGAATAAAAGAAAGGGACAAAACAAGGGAGTGAGTGATTTTTCATTAGTGTCCAAGACCAAAAGAGAGCCATTTTTTTTCTCAAATAAAACATGAAACTATGCTGGTCATCGTTTCCCAACATTTCACTTCTATTTTCGTTTATTTTTTAACAGAAAAGAAGTAAATTAAAGGGTAATTTTTGTCCTCACTTATACATCCAGATTATAAGACCTAGACAAAAAAAGGTGTTGCTTTTGTCTAACACCAGACAGAGACTCCCTGTTCTGGTTATATTTTGGAGAGTCTTTAAAAAATAAATTTAGAGTACGGTAGCTATCATCAGAGTCCTAATAAATACTCTACCCCAGTTCCACTTTACTGAGACAACAGACGTGAAGCAATTTGGTTTCTCCTGAGCGACAAGAATGGCAAGAAAAAAAAAAAGACACCACGCAAAAGGCTAGATGAATTAGTGAAACTATGCAAATAAGAAGTAAATGTAATATTGGTGAGGCAAAATGGTATTATCCTAGTAGGTAACTCTGATAATAGGGGGGGGGGGGACAAAGACCATAAGACCAATGAAATAAGTAATCTTGCAGAGCTAGAAAATTGTCTATTGTTTTTTTAATATTTATTTAACCACACTACAAAAGGATATGGTCAAGTGTTCATAGGATTTTAGTTTTATACTAGGGGCTTTAAACTGAACAAATATGATGATGGAATACAAACAGCTGGTAACACAGCAAGCAATCAAAACAAAGTAGAAGCACTGTCTAGAAAAGATTAAGGGGAAACATGCTTTCAAAAGCAGCAAAAATTTAGCTTGATCAAGGCATAATATTTACATGCCCCTCCCCCATCCCCCTTCCCATGGAAAACAGTCTGGATGATGGAAACTTTACCCTCTAACTCCAGCCCAGTCTTGACACAATCTCAACTTTAAGAAATGTTAATATGCCCTTGTTCAGAACTTCAGATTAAAATGCAATTTACATAAAAGTCATGTGCAGTTGTACTTGTTGCACATTTCACTGCAAGAATGTCTAGTTTACATGTACAGGGGTAGGCTATCAAAATTACATGTATTGTACATTGTACATTGTATGTACGTGCATCCTGATTTCTTGAATTTCTGGAACATCTTTGCAATTCTATTCGTCATCTCTAGTTGATGCATTCCGTCAAAATAAAACTGGCTTGTTATTGAGAGGATTAAATGTCAAATTATCCTGGATGCCAGACTAACCCCACAGCTTGATTATCACCAGACATACATGTACTTCCTGTGTCAGTAAGCCTTTTGTTTTCTTTTGTATTTTCAGCTGAGGTCATCATTTCCTTTGTTTAAGCTCATGCTAATCTGCTAAACACGACCACCCACTTTTGTATGCCCATAACTTTAAAACATATGTGCTTATTTGATTTGAAACTATTTAAAATGGGTAGTTACAATGCATTTTAAATTCTACATGTCGTTAGTTGTTAAAAGAGAGAAATCCATGTTATGTTTAAAAGATGGTATAACATTTTATTGAGTAGTCAAAACCTTAGAAGTAAGTTATCAGAAATTGGCTATGTGGCATTCACATGTGTTAATGACCTCATCTAGTGGCACAATGTGTACATGTACATACTACATGGTGCATTTCCAAATTTCTTGCATGATAATGCAAACAAAGCTAATTTAGTGAGCATATATTTGGGTAAAAAATGTGATATATCCTTTCGATCATGAATAATAGTCCCTTTTTAGTCATGAATATTAAAAGCATGTACAGTACATGTACGTCTGATTCATTCATGCAAGTTTAATGCTCATGTACATGTATTATGATGCCAATGTTCACTCATGCAAATTATATCGTCAACAATTTATACCAAATTTTGAATAAAATTCCAATCAACTTTTATCCCATCTTTCTCTCTCTCATTTTATCTTCATCTTCTTTTTCTTCCTACTCCTCTTTGATTCATTATTTTTGTTCTTCTTTTCTCTTCTTCCACAGCCCCCTCCATTATATTCCATTCATTATCTCTATTGCAGAATAAAAGCAAGGTCCCTTTTACTGATTAAGTCCAAATTGTCACCCCTATTTTTCTACAGGCAAATAAAAAAAGGTATTTTCCTACATATACAAGTACATTTGTACTGTAAATTGAGTTAACTTTTTCCACCTTTGCTCCAAAACATACCCTTTTTTCTTTCATAATTTTGCTCCATTTGCATCAACCTGAGTGCTCTTTTGAAGTACAGTAATATAAATGACGAGCCTCAAAGGAGAGATGTAAAAACTATTGATCTTCCCAATAAGTGCTCATAATATCACAGACATTGTCTCAAGTAGATATTTACCTGTTGTAACAGAATCCAGTCTTTCAGTTCTTCTTCTGTGACAAACCCATCCTTGTCAGCATCAATCTTCTCAACGATTTTCCTGCAAAGAAAGAAATTCTTTGAAAATAATGAAGTGCAAACAATGTTATCATGCAATCATCTACAGCTGAAACTTACATTAAAGAGGTACTGTGTTTGTGATTATTGTTTGTGTATTTTGTTATCTGACCGAATCCTTCTACAAAACTAGCCTGGATTAATGGAACGACACATGCACAGGCGGACAGGCCATTGGTATAGTTTGTTTATCCATTAATTAGGGGCCCCATAGGTTAAGCTAATCTAACTATAGAAATGGATATGAGTCACCTTGGCCTTCGTCTTATTCTTCTTTGATATAACTATAAGTACTGATGTAGGTGCTAACATAGACCGAAAGCTTCAGTCTCTATAATCGTCGGTTGTTGCACTGAGACTACGTCTGGCTCCACTAGACCTCGGTTATACAGACTGAACGACTGCCTATACCACCACACGTTGAAGATATCACGGCTAGATTTTAGCCGTTAGGCCCCTCCCACAAACATGACAAACTTGCCACGGCCGTATTGTTATGCCCCCAAAATCCCCCCAAATGTCATTTTACCTCGCGCATATCCAAATTTCAATTAGGCCTAGGCTATAATACATCGGTTCCACTTACTAGCTTGATTGAAATAATCCGTTTAATGGTCCCTTTTAAGGAAATTATGGGTCAAAATCGACATCCATGTTGAAAATCTTGCAAGCCGTGTTAAACTCTCGCTGCCGTCAATCTCATCCCTTCTAGTCTACGCCGAAGGCAAAATGATTATGAAGGAAAAACTGTGATAACGCCATTACGAACGTGTAGATGGCGCACAGTTTTTCCTTCATAATCATTTTGCCTTCGGCGTAGACTAGAAGGGATGAGATTGACGGCAGCTAGAGTTTAACACGGCTTGCAAGATTTTCAACATGGATGTCGATTTTGACCCATAATTTCCTTAAAAGGGACCATTAAACGGATTATTTCAATCAAGTTAGTAAGTGGAACCGATGTATTATAGCCTAGGCCTAATTGAAATTTGGATATGCACGAGGTAAAATGACATTTTGGGGGATTTTGGGGGCATAACAATACGGCCGTGGCAAGTTTGTCATGTTTGTGGGAGGGGCCTAACGGCTAAAATCTAGCCGTGATATCTTCAACGTGTGGTGGTATAGGCAGTCGTTCAGTCTGTATAACCGAGGTCTAGTGGAGCCAGACGTAGTCTCAGTGGAACAACCGACGATTATAGAGACTGAAGCTTTCGGTCTAGTGCTAACACTGCTAATGCATGCAGGTGTATACATAGTGACTCAATAACAGGCCTACAAAGAACTATGTGCAGCTAAAAAGACATCCATAGCTTAATGGAGCTAAGCCTTTTCAACTTCCAGCACAGACACTTGATTTCTATGCCCTAATCTTTGTTTCTTTTAATCATTAAATGACTCTGTCTGTTTGAGCCTTTGTGGAATGAACTGAGATAAATTTAAGATTCTATCTAACTTGTGCTCATATAACTCTGCAACAAGGACTGCAAAATTAATGTCACAATTGCTTTGCACTTTTGCAGCAGATATCTTAGACTTAGTTACAGGTGTAGTTATCCATGTAGTTCTTACCAAGTAGTCCCTGCAAAGTATATTTGCATTATTTAATGGAACAGGTGAAATTTACACAATATCAAGTTATCAACACAATCTGACTTCAGCAGTTCAGCTCTGCAAAAGCCTGATCTGTTATTGTCGATTTCTTTGATTTTTGGACAATAACTCATACATAGCACATTTTCCTAATGACAAGATTCATTGATTGAAGCAACATGCACATTATTTATAGACACTGACACCGACACACATCATCAGATCATATTATTAGAGAAGGAAGATGGAAATTGAATGACAGATAGACCTGGAAACTCGACTGCAGATCTCTGCACTTTTCCAGTACTTTCACTTTCAGTAATACTTTGCATAACATTAACATCTTTCATTATTCAAGATTATCAAACAAGCCAGGGCTCAAGTCAAGACTCAATAGATCTACTTTATATTTGTAATAATACAAGAAATAATTCACTGTAAATCGGAGTAACCAAGAGATAGATTGTTATTTATTCCTCTATTCATTCATTTATTTATTTGTATTTTCCTTTTTTGACATGTTTTGATGTTCCTCCGCCTCCCTCATTCTCAAGTCTCATGACTCTGGATCTGGTCTCACTCTCAGAAAGCATGGAATTTGGAAAGATGTAATTTTTTTGTTTCTTACCCAAGCCTTTCCCTGCTCTCTTCTGGGCTGAGATTATCGAATGTCTTTGCGTCTTCGTGCCCTAGGAAGGCATCATGGTCGTACTCAGGATTGTGTTCGTTTCCTTCAAAATGTTCTTCGTCGCTCAGCTTCACCTCTTCTTTCACCCTGCCCTTGTCGGCGGGCTTGGCCAGAGTTACGGCGATCAACAGCGCCAGGTACATGCACACAATCAGCGAGGTTTTCATCTTGGACGGTTACAAAATCACAAAAACAAAGAATAGTATATAACTTATTGTAGTTCTTTTCACTACGACTGTCCAGCAGGAGATTCTCTTGGGTTGTCTGCGGGAACGGGCTTTCAGTCCAGCTGCAAGCTCGGTGAATTTCAGATGTAGTTTATCAAATTTTCTGCAGAACTCGCCAAAGTTGACGTGGAGCAGACAGTCATGACGTGTACCGTGACCCAACCGGAAGTGCCCGTAATTCCCCCTTAACCTTCGACAGGTTAATTGATGTTTGACCAATCAGTGAGTGGGAAACTGGAGGTGTGTCCTTTCAACCCAATCAGAGATGTTGTTTCATTCGAGGTAAAAGGAAACGCGCGAGGTCATGAAGCTCAGCTTTGATTGGCTCTAAAGTGCCGTGTTGGCATAAACTTCGGAGGTGTCCGCGAGGCAACTCTTGGCGGGTGGCGCGCAATACCAAAATAGAAACACGCTCAGCTCGCATGCCCGATAAATTAATGGATATTCCAAAAATGTTTACGAAGTCCAAAGACTTTGAATGAAAATGATTATCGTATTCGTGCATCCTTATTTTCGAGACAAATAAGGCTAAAAATGTAATTGTTTTTAGGAATTGTTGTACCATGAAATGTTACTTTTAATTTATGCTTTCTTTTATTTATATACTTACTTTGCTTGTCCTAGTAATGGAGAGTATTCCAGAATGCATTATCAACATTATGATAAATTTAGGAACAAGTAAAGCGAGGTTTCATCCAACTTTTCATATATGACTATGTAAAATCCTGCTTTCGATCACTTCTTAATAACACAATGCATTGAATTATTATGACATTTGGATGAATAATAATAATGGTAATAGCCTACTCAGTTTTTATATAGCGCAAAATAATGACAATTCTCTAACTCTAAGCGCTATATGGAAATAGAAGAAAATAGAGAAGCGCATGAGTACAAAGAAATGAAATAATAAGAACATAAAATCACTAGTGATATATATAAAAAATGGACACTATGAAGTGTTTTCGATGTATAATCTCAGACTTCTCAGTTCCATTTAAATTGGTATAAACATGTACGATAATACATTGGCCCTCCGTTTGTTAGTAAATAGATGAAATGACTGGAAGAAGTATAATATTATGCTAATTCAAAAATTGAATTTATTAGAATTTTGTCTATGATTATGATTATAGGCCTATATAATACTGCCATACGAAATTCTATATTAAAGTATTCGCATGTGATTTCGCGGGATGGGCCTATACAGGGTTCTTGTTAATTTTTCTGATAGCAGGCTATTTATGATTTACAGGAGGCTACTAAAATTGCAAAAGAAAAATCTCTGTGCGCGTAGCGCACATCACCATGTGCGCAAAGCGCAAAGCGCACATCACGAGCGCGAAGCTTTAGGGTTTTAGATGCTCTCTGGTGCTATCTTAGCCTTATTTTTGAAGATATGACCACACTGTATGAGCCATAGTTTAATGATAAAGATCATGAATATTTTGGCTGAATAACTTACTTTTCATATGATATACAATATGAAATGAAAATGCTCCATTATTGTTTCTGATAAATCAATCATATTTGTGATGAATCTACAATTTTGAATTACATGATAATGATACAAGGTAGTCCTGGGCAAAAACGGTTAACTGACGTTTACAGGACCTTGTCAGTGAAGAAAATCGTTTGCGATAAAAAATTAAAAAAATTGGAACACACATAAAAAAAATATGACAAAATTGGATTGGTAAATGGTTTGCAGGTATGTGACAGCTGTCACAGGGGTCTGGGGGTGTTACGCCCCCAGCAGGGTCCAGGTGCAGTGCCTCAGTCTGGAGGGGAGTCTCCCCTGAAGGCAAGCCCCTAGCATTTCAAGATCTCCCATTCAGATTCTAGAGACCTTAGAAGGAAAAATCTTGTCAATTCAATCAGAATGTATTAAACTTTTCTCGCATATTGAAATGTAATGTGACACATGTTTAATATTCATGTACCTGAGGCTGAAACTTTTTGCAATAATTACATAGTGAATGATCATTCCATTTCTGAATCTGAGGACTGGCTAAGAAGATCCTCATCCAGACCTAGGATGTCAAGGGTGGACTTCACCTCCTGGTCTTCAGCTTCATCTTGCCCACTGGCACCTTCTTCACTTTGCCTGGTGACTGTCGTCGGCTTGTCATCATTCTGAGCTGCAGCACTGTGGGTTTCAACTTCTAGTCCATCAGTCTCTGTCGGCTACGATTTTTTTTTTTTTTTTTTTTTTTTATGGTGCCGACAGCCGGCTACGATTGCCGTTACAGCCGGAAAAAATAGCCGGTTGCTGGCTATTAACAAGAACCCTGCCTATATTATGTGAAATGAGTCTCGGATGTATCAGTCATCGATTAGTCCTAACTTCCTCCGCCTCACGATAAATTAAGTGACCTAATGTCAACAAAACAGGTTGACAGGTATAGACAGGCTATAATGACACGTTGCTCTCAAGATGATTTTGCCGAGTTGCTTCCGCTCCCGAATTTCACATAACTAAAATGTATTTAAAAGTACAGTGTATATATATTATTTTGTTTAATTATTAATTTAGGCATATTTATATTTTTATTTGACATTTTGTTTTATAGAGGGGGTGGCCTATATAGACAAAGAAAAGGTCTGTCAATCCAGAAGTGTTCGCGATTGGTCTGATTGTAATATCTATCTATTTTCTTATTTAAAAAATGAGTGAATGTCATTATATTTGGCAAGGCTTCCTCATTCCTTTTACTATTTTCATGGAGCTATATAAGAGAGAGATATATAGCTCCGTGCTATTTTACTACTGCATAGTCTTATTGGCATTGCAGGGACGAAGTTACGGAAATGGGAATGGGAACTTGATTATTTCAGTTTTGTTGTCATTTGGGTGTGCTCATTCCGACACCCCTCCTCCCTCCCGATCATAAACGTTTTTTTTTTTGTTTAATCTCATTATTATTAAGCACTTCAAAGACAAAGGTCTTGGAAATAAAAAGTAAATTACATGTGAAAACCTGTTTTGTCTTTACTTGTTTTATTATGTTTATTTTTTCTTGATATAGGTTTACTCCTTACCTTACTTCAAATACACTGCTAAAGCTGAAATAAAGTTTTCTTACATATTGTTTTAATATGAATTATTCTTGATTGGATTGATAAATGAGGTTCTGAACAGACAACTTTATGTCACAATCATTTTGTGTTGTTAAGGAGTAAGAAATCATTTTGTGTTGTTAAGGGGTAAGAAAAAGTATTCCTACTTTATGGGCAACGTTGTTTATGATAACAGGTATTAAGTAACAAATTACAAGTAAATAAATACAATTATATATGTCATGAATGAATCGAAAGAAAGTGTTGTACACCTCCCAACCCCTCCATAATTATGAAAATATATAGAGAGAGAGGGGGAGAGAGAGAGAAAGAAAGAGAGAGAGATAATTATACGTACAATTCGCCTTCCTCTTTCATATTGCAAGAGAAATATTCCACATTTTAAAACATGCTAAGAATACCCCACCCTCTCCCTCTCTCTCTCTTTATTTTACCTCTTTCCTCATGCACCAACTCCACCTTCCTTTCTCTCTCTCTCTCTCTTTTCCCCTTTTCTCTATCTTTTTCCCCATTCCTCACCCCCTCCTCCTCACTCCCTCTCTTTCTATCTACCTTCCCCCGTAAATGTGCGGCTTTCACACCAGGCCCAGTATAATTTGCTTTCATACACCGTATCTCTCATTGTTTTCCTTTTCACTGCCTATGAAAAATATAAATATTGTTACCATTTCTATTTGGAAACACACACGATCTCCATCCCTTTTCTCTCCCCTCTAGAATCTCTCAACCCACCCCCCCCCCCCCCTCTTATTCTCTCTCTCGTCTTATTTCTGACTATCTCTATAGCTCTCTCTCCGTGTCTCTCTATCCTCTGCTTTATGTCATCTCTTTCAATTTGAAAACAGTTTGATCAAACACACAACTTTCTTTACTCCCCCCTCTACCTTTCGCAGACTCCCACCCCTCCTCATCTTTCTCGTTCGGTCTCTCCCCCTCTCTCCTCATCTTTCTCGATCTCTGTCTCTCCCCTCTCTGTCCTTATTTGTCTCTCAATCCCTCTTTCACATAAACGTAGAGTCCACCTCTTTCAATTTGAAGAAAACTTTTAAGTTAAAATTTGCAAATATACACAGAATGAAACAACGCAATTTCTTTCACTTTCCTGTTTTTATTAAAAATGATGGCAGGAATCGCTTGATTGTTTGGCAGTAAACCAAGTCTTGTGGCAAGTATTAAATCCTTCTTTTAAGTACAACAAATCAAAACAATGTTGGCAATCATAAATGACTTCATATTTGCTTATACAAATAATGATGAGGAACTAACATCATAATGAGTGCCAGATGGATGTTTACTATAGGCCTATGTGTTAAGTATATGAGTTAACACCCTTCTGGCTCTCAACAGACAATGAGTGATTTCAAGTTGGGTGTTAGTGTTAGTGTTTAGAGCAGTCAAGAGCTCTTAAATCGAGCGGAAAATTTACTGATGAAATTAAGAGCCCGATACCGATACAGAATAACATTTACACCTATTTCTCTGGTCTTATAAAATGACTCACTTTACACATAAGAATATATGAATTACCTGTTTCACATATTTGTATTTGATCGTCAGACAATAAATTGGCGTCGTTCGTGTGTTGACTGTGTGCGGATACAACACTAACACCGAACTGGAAATCAACATTTGCTTAATCCCTAGGGGCTAGTGTTAGTGAATAGGACATTTGTACGTAAAATATTAACACCAGCCACAAAGGTCGGTTCAGCAGACGACAATTTTGCAAAATCGATAACACTAGCTACCGGAAGTTGACGATATTCAGAGGTCAAAGCCTTAACACCAGCTGATTTCCATTTCGGTGTTTAGGCTGGTGTTAGTGTTTATTAAACACTAACACCAGCCTTAAACACCCAACTTGAAATCACTCATTGTGTTGCATAGTTTAGGCATAGTCTATATTTCACCCTGTAGCAAGAAAACAATCATTTACATTTACTTTTATGGTTATTTCTTTCATAATCTTTTTTATTTTCAACATCAAATTATTTCTTATCCCTTCAAGTTTTCTAAAAAAATTCTACTTTTACCTCATGGCAAGAGTTACAAAAATGAACAACACTAAGTCAATACAAATAAAAGTATAATTCGCCAATGAAAAAAAAATTAAAACATCAATGAAAACTCGGAACAAAAGAAATTAATGAATGTGATAATCTACTTTATAGAAAAAACCACCTGATCATAAATTCATACAGGAATGAAATACATATACCGTACATCTGGCAGTCATATTAAATTAGTCTTTTCAGACAAATTTAATACATACAATGTCGGTATGTCTCTTAAGTATTACATTCCGTTTTTTACCAGACCATCTTTTCAGTTACCAGAGATCTTATGGAGCTGTCAAGATTTATTTTCTCAATAATTCCATGTAGTTATTTCTATGTTTGATCAAGTTGATGGCTACTCACACCCACAACAAAAAGTGAGTCATTTGACACATTTAAGCATAATTTTCGTGAGTCAGGTGTAAATTGACTCATTAGTAACAACCAATGAGTCTCTATTGACTCATTTATATTTCACCAGTGTGTCAATCATGAGCTGACGCATTTGCAAAATGCTTCGACTGACTCAAATGGTCGTAAAAAATGAGTCAAGAACGACATAAGAGCATTTTAGAAGAAAAAAGTGAGTCAACTTGAAAGTGAGGCTGTATGCATGCGCGCGTATGCTTTCGTGACGTCATCCAAAATGCGCATTCTCGAGCCATATTTTAATTTCCGATCGACGACGCGACGTCGCCATCTTATATCTTGGATTCAGAAGAGTTTTGACTGCAGCTAGTGAAAAATTGGTACGCATAATTATTCATATGGTTTTAAACGATGATTGTTATGACTGGATTCGTGGGCTGAATCTTCTGATTATTATACAAATGATGCATGCGTTCATTTTACGATATCCGCACTCGAGTTGATGAGGCTGTGTGTAACTTAACTATCACTATGAACATAACTGACAATGTCAATGAGAGCGGACAAAATATACAGTTCCTCAGGTAGACAAAGGAACATCCCTTCACTGCTATTATGTAAAAATGTGTAGAACAGGTGTCACATGCATATTCACCTTTTTACATAATAGCTGTGAAGGGATGTTCCTTTATCTACCTGAGGAACTGTATATTTTGTCCGCTCTCATTGTCAGTCATGTTCATAGTGTATAGATTCTACTGTATCGCACGAAGCCGTGTCGAATGAAAACATGCATGATCTTGCATCATTGTTTTATACAACGAAACTCCTAGATCCTTGTTATTTGATGTAAAACGAATTAATTCAAGATTGTTTCGTGACAGTATGGGTGACAAATAAATCTCAAGTTACATGTAAGGCTTAATTTAGTGCGTACAAAGTAGATTTTTCAGATTCGGGTAGCGGGGCCACCGATTACATCGCTAAAATGTGATATTTTAGGATATATTTTCCATTGCAAATGTGGACAGTGACTCTGGCATGGTATGGTATGTATGTGATAGGCCTAGGGAGTAGGGGGTCTATGTCATGATGCACCCACAACAAAAAGTGAGTCACCCTTACTCAAATTGATGAGTCACTGGTTTGTCCGTACAGCGAAACACTTGAAGGATCATGTGAGTCACTATGACTCGATACAAATGAGTCTTATTTATCTAAGACTCACTTCAAGTGAGTCTTTAAGACTCATTTGTATCGAGTCATAGTGACTCACATGATTCTTCAAGTGTTTCGCTGTACGGACAAACCAGTGACTCATCAATTTGAGTAAGGGTGACTCACTTTTTGTTGTGGGTGCATGATCATTAACCTACCATAGCAGAGAAAAGAGAAAATTATCATCAGGTTCCAAGCAACATATGGAAGAACTATATCAGGCCTGTAAGACCGTGTTTTTTAAAGTAAATCAATCAAAAGTACTTAAAAGACGTTACACAACACACATAGTTGGCATTAGTAAGTCACCAAGAACTGTATCATTTCAAACTTTTGGGGTAAGAAGCTACTCACTCACAGCAAATCAAGTTCATGCTAAATCTAATAAAACTATGCAAATATTCATTTGTACAAAACTGACATAGGTGGAAAAGAAAATATATAAACATCCTACATTCCTGCAAAAGTTTGTCTAATCTAAGCTAGGGTTCATTTGAAGAACATTTTGAATATTTCATCAGTTATTCTAAATGTTCACGATGTTTAAACAAGCTAAAATTCTAGAGCACCTTCGACTACAAGACCAGACTCGTAGTTATTGCATAGTATGAAATAGTGTAGCACCAATTAAGACGTGAAGCATTCCTCGATTAGTTTCCTTTGATCAAATGTACTGAAAAATAGTTGACTTTATTTAAATAGTTTGGGAAAATGATGTAGGGCGTTAGAATTCGTCGTGCCGGAGTTCCCCAAAGTTTGTAACCCTGCTTCCAACGAAGAGCTTGAAATGTGTGATCATCTCTTCTTTTGTAAGTTCATTGTCCTGTAATAAACACGAAGTAGAAGATTAAATGTAATTAAAAATGTTATATTCCAAATTTCTGTGAAGTTAAAATGTAATTAAAAAAACAGTTGACTTTATATGAATAATTCGGGAATATGTTGCAGGGCAAATTCCAAATTTGATCAAAATTTTGAGATATTGTTGAATTTGGAGTACGGTATGGAAACAATCATTGAGATATTCACAATTGAGTGGGTTAGCCTATAAACAGAAGATAACTATATTTAAGTGATAAATATATTATTCATAATAAATTTTGGACATAATTTTTTTCACTGATTTTATCAACTGGCGTGACACGTATATATGCTTTCTCAAAGCCTCTGTGGTTACAGTCAACTCTTCATAACTCAAATTAGCACAAGTGGAATTTTCATGAAGTAAATTTCTTTTTTGGACCAACTACCCCAAAAAATGTGTTTTACACTACCCAAGTCCAACTATTGTTTTGTGGTACCAACATATTCAACTTATTCAGAATGAATTGTTTATTGGTTCTTGAAACCAGCGACAAAATGCTTTGTAAAAATTATGTAATATTGATAGAATGGGGTCATAATGGGTTCACCTTATCCTATAAGGTGCTTGGTCTCTGACATATAAGGGCTATAATGGGTTCTATATTCCTACCATACTCTTACCTTATTTTCATCTGTCTCATACATAAGATGCTTAGCCTCTGATAGAATGGGGTCGTAATGGGTTGGCATTATCCAGTCTCCAACCTCCTCATGGTTGAGCTTGCCATCACCGTCTTTGTCTCTGTACTCACTGAAGCCCTTGCGTTCTGCTTCCACCCAATCAGGCATCTCACCCCGGCCATCCCAAAGGTCATCTGTCAAAGGTCAAGTAAGAATCATTGTTCTGCTTTAGTATCTATAACTGGCAATGCATGGATACTAATAATAATACTAATATAAATTTATATAGCCCTTAAAGCTTGTCTGTACTAGTTTGGCTAGGAGGGATTTGACCACCCAGGGTGGTCACTGACAGGTGGCAATCTCATCAACTCAGCTCTCAATTAACATGAGAAAAAGAGGGACCAATGGTCACTGATTAGTGTTTTTTTATATAGAGGGAGCAAGTAGCTACAAGTAGTACAGTGGGGCTTTGATTATTTGATATGATATACCGTCTCTAAGCACTTTACAGACATTATTACCCCGGTCATCAGATTCATTTACACACAATGTGCACTGTCTCCACTCCCTGGGGATATGATGCTTGAAGTTGTACATTGAAATCTCTCAAATCTGCCATGTACAACAAATTATTTCAAATAAACCCTTTTTTAAAATTTACATGAGAGAACAGACTTCTTTGTCTGTGATACATTGTGGATGACATTTTTTTACACATCTTTGAAAAGAAATGTGTTCCACCCCCCCCCCCCCCCTAACAAAAAATAATACCATGGGTGCCTACAAAACAAATGGGAGAACTCTCCTTGGATGATATAATACCTCAAGAAAAACTTGTATTTTGTCAAACTTTTATAAAAACTTTTAAGACGTTTAAAAGGTTGTCATAGAGATAACAAAGACCGGAATGGGCAGTTTTTCAAAGCCAATGTGTTGTACGAAAAATTAACCTTCCAATAATCAGTGCCTAATGTTTTGAACCAATCTGCATGTGTGGCAAAACGTGCGACCATGCTAATCAGCACTGATGGCAAGCAAAAGGGTAAGATTAATGAGAAACTTTAAGCATGTCTGCACTAGTTTGGCCAGGGAGGATTAGACCTCCCTGCAAGGTCACTAAAAGGTGGGCATCTCTTCAAATCAGCTCTCAATTAACATAAGAAAAAGGGGATCATGGGGGACCAACAGGCACCGATTAGGCATTGTTTGCTATATAGAGGGCGAAATTAGCTATAAGTAGTGCAGTGGGGCTTTAATCAGAAAGAGAAAAAAATTAGGACTACTTACTCATGAACTCATCAAAGTTGATGTAACCATCTCCATCCTTGTCTATGTCTTCAATGGTCTCTGAAACGGCAACGTCCTTCATGTGGAGTTTCTCCCTAGGCCACTCAAAGGCCATGTACTCCTCCCGGTCTAGGGCATCGTCTCGGTTCTGGTCGGCTAAGGACCAACGGGCCTTGTCCTGTCGCACCTTCTTTCGGAAGTCCAGGGTCTTGTCTTCTTGCATGGTGATCAGCTTCTCCACTAAAGATGGAAAGAGAGAGAGAGACAATTTTTGCTACAATTATCACTCTATCATCATCAATTTATCATCATCATTATCATCAGGGCTTTGACAGACCAACGGGCCTTGTCATGTAGTGTCTTCTTGCAGAAATCCATGGTCTTATGTCTTATCTTCTTACATTGTGACCCCCCTTCTCCACTAAGAGATTGAACCAGATAACGAAATGATGATGATGATGAATTGATGATTATTATCATTAACATCATCATCAGGGCTTCAGACTAACAGGCCTTGTCCTGTAGTGTCTTCTTGCAGAAGTCCATGGTCTTATCTTTCTACATTACCCCCTTCTCCACTACTAAGAGATCTTTGGAACCAGATCGTCGCCATTTTCACGAACCGGCACAAGCCACCGAAATCCCTTCAAAATGTAGTTTTTATTTTTTTTGCATTTTTAGCATAAGTTATCAACAATCTTTTATCTCACCAAATTTCAGCATCCAAAACGCTTTAGTTTTTGAGATATCCATGGTTACAAAAATGACAAAAACGACACACGAGCCAAAAAGCACGATTCATATTTTCACGAACCGGCACGCGCCGTTATAAGTCAATGGGCTGTGCCGGTTCGTGAAAATATCTTTGCGCTTACAAGACCTAGACGACGCGACACAGGCGGTTGTGCCGGTTCGTGAAAATAAAATACGCGCTAAGACAGCGCGAGCGCTTTTGTCTTGCGCGTAAAGTTACATAGGAAAAACGACACAGTGGCTTGTGCCGGTTCGTGAAAATATTTTTGCTACGTAAACAGCAAAATAATATTTTCACGAACCGGCACGAGAGTCCAAAGCTTCGTTATATTAATAGTAATTGTCATTATGCTTAACAAATGGAATGTATAGAAAATACAGAATATTTTCCTTTCATTGATATGTATTTTGTGATATAAAATTTGACATAAGGCATGTTTCTGGCGAATTAAAAACGGGCTAAACGTAAAACGCGTTTTTCTCAGAATGTACTTATTTCGTTGCGCGTTGGGCTGTGCCGGTTCGTGAAAACGGCGACGAGATACAGAAATGATGTTGATGATTATTATCATTATCTACCTCAAAAATCTTAACATGGCATCCTATGGGTTAATAGTTAAGAAGTATGAAGAAGATAAAGATTAACCTAAAACCTGACACATGACACAGTCGGACTTGGCTTCCTTGCGCACCGTCTTTTAATGCGAGTACATACAGGTACGGCGTCCACTAGTCTACACACTATTCCCTTTTATGTTTGAGGGTATTTTGAACTTGCACTATCGTTATCTCTTCAAAGCAGTATTTGAAGCTCTTATTTGTCTTGTAATATAGCGACATGGAACGTGTATATCAGAGATTTAAATAATTTTGGTGATTAGTACTTTTTAACCCATAGCCCTACAGTGTCTCCTTTTAGTGACTTTTTGGATTATACTTTGATCCAGAATAATTGGAATTACCCTTTATACCTGAGCAGTCTATTCCCAATGCACTACGTTGTGCCGTTCTCAAACAATTGCTATTGCTATTTCATCGTATATAATCATTTAATTCACTAAAGTGGCAATGCAAGGTTTCTATTTTTGTGTACAAATTTTTCTTGGGTTAGATTTTGTGTACAAATTTTTCTTGGGTTAGATTTTGTAACCGTTTTTCACATTGGTTCATTGAATACTATTTTATTATTTTCAACCAATGAAGGAGTGAAGTATAAGATTTGCAGTTGCCAATTCAAGGAGGGAAAACTGATAAATTAAAAACGAGCAACAAAATCTGAACTATAGTGCTAGGAGTTAACAGACAACAAGGCAGATGACTCACGTGGAAGTCCGCTGTAGGTCGTATGGTTGTATTCTGCCCATGTCAAGAGGTCATCGCCATTCATATTGTGAGCCTTGAAGAGTCTGTCCAGCTCGCCGTAGAGAACAGAATTCTATTGAAAAGGAAGAAATAAAACAGGGAAAACCGTAGTAATAGGGTGCTGAACAAATATTTACCAAGATATCATGTGTGTGCACAGAGTTGAAGAGGTGTTGTGGTCGAGTGGTTATGTCACTGAACTGTGGATCACAAGGTCCACGGTTCGAATCCTGCCGCAGCACTAATGTCCTTTGGCAAGACATTATCTACATTTGCCAAACTCGACCCAGGTGAGGTAAATGGGTACCTGGTAGGATTATTCCTTGAAATGCACTGTGCACTTACAACGGCTGCCGGAGCTAAAGCTAGGGTAATAATTTCAAAAGCTCTTTTGAAGTGCATAGAGACGTTATACTTTGTTAAGCACTATACAACAATGGAGTACAATGTATTATCCTTATTATTGAAATTTAAAAATAAAAATGAAAATACAGGAGCCGATTCTACACATAAAGCTTTATGCAGGGGGAACAAGGTTATATCTACCATGTAAACATGTTGATCCAGTTAACTGCGCCCCGTGACATGAAGGTTTGCGATTAATTGCAAATTTGAAATAACGATCCTGATTGGTTAATCGGCACCCTTGTTAACCATATGTTCATGCAACGATGGTCTTGATTGGCCAATACCATTTTGCAATTGAACTCGGCACCCTCTGAATACTTACAGTCTGAATTTCAATCCAGGCGCTGAGCTCTGATTCGCTGATTGATCCATTTTTATTTAAGTCTACCCTGTCAAATAGCTGCCTGTAAAATAATTGAAAAACATTGAAAATTTAAAATGGTGCAGAAAAAGAAAAATCAAGTTAGGAGAGCAATTTATCCAAAGAAAGCTCAATAAAAACTATGATAAGATTTTTTAAAAGGACAAACGACATGCTGCAACAAAATAGAACTCTTACTTATTAAGTAAATTAAAAACAGATGTTGAGAATTAAGTAAGTTTAACATTTCTTTCTCATTGATGGTCAGTTGATAGGAAGGGACATATATACCAATGTCTTCTGTTCATCGATCTAGCCAACTGATGTCTGATGAACATGATGAATGACTGGCATGATTTTGTCACAAAAGTCATTGCTTTTGGAGGTGTTTTTTTTATAGGGGTGGAGCTTAGCAGGTAGAACAAAAGTAATAGAAAAAACAATATGAAATAGACCTATATGACATAATGATAAATGTACATCAAAGTTAACAGTCAAAATATTTGTGATGTATACATTATTACATTTACAGATCAACAAAAGTCAACATGAATTTCAAATTTAGTCACCCTTAATTTACATCTAAAATTAGGTGCCTTACCCTAATTTTTCTTTGCTCTCCTCTGGACTCAAATTGGTGAATTTCTTGGCCTCCTCCTCGCCTAGGAAAGCGTCATGATCATAGTCTGGGTTGTGTTTGCCGTGCTCATCAAAATGAGTCTGATCGCTCAAATGTGCTTCTTGCTTCACTCGGCTACTCCCCTCGTTCGGTTTACAGACCGCGAGTGAGATTGCCATGGCCACAACGTATGCAAACAATACACTCTTCGACTTCATTGTGATGCGATTGAGTGAACACTTTCAAAACTTTACACAAAGAATTCACGCTTTTGAACAAAAGTTTCAGAAGAAACTTCTCGACTTTTACAAGAGCTGGTAAGTTTTGTGTCTTCTGCACGGAAAACTTGACGTTAATTTTCTTCAAAATGATGAATTTTATCACGATCACAGTCGAATTTATGTGCTGGCATCCGGAGTCGCTCTAAAGCTCTAAGCTGACGTGGCGGTGTGAAAAGCACTGGTGTTTGTGGAGGTACAGGTGCACAGACAGCTGATCACTGGTTGACCAATCAAATAGCGCTTCCAGGGGGCTGAACGAAATCAGCCAATCATCGATCTTCTATCACACGAAACCTTACATGGCGAAAGTGCGATAAGTTTCAGTACGTGTCCGTTGATTGGATAGAACATGCCAAGTCAACAATTTTTGGTAAGTTATTACACGTGGACTTAGCTGTCTCAGAATCTAGGCACACGTGGGTAAAATGTGTTGTTATTATGTACCGGTAGTCTTTTGCTCAGGAAATCCTTAATTCCCACTTCCCAAAATGATAATAGCCCCTTTTTAATAATAATAATGTAACTTATATCGCGCCAAATCCACTCTGTGGAGTGCTCAAGGCGCGTGTAAACAGGAAAAACGATCAAGACTTGAAAAGGAATGTTTTGAGATGAGTTTTGAAAGAATCAGAAGATAAACATTTTTTGATGTCTTCAGGAAGGCCATTCCATAATTTAGGACTAGTCTAGAGTATGCAAATGATCTTTTCCCCCACGTTTTGGTAATTTTGGGGGTCACAAGAAAATTGGAAGTGGATGAGCGTAGAGGTCTTGCAGGAGTGTAGTTTTGGATTAGAGAGTATTGAGGAGCAGAGCCGTGAACGCAATGCAAGGTAAGCAACAAAATTTTGAAATGTGGGTACGCTTGGTGGTCAGAGAAACAATACGAGCTGCAGCGTTTTGAAGCTTCTGGAGTTTGGGGATAGGCAGGGGGTGCAATTACATAACATTTCCAGTGTTTCTTTAGACTTACTTACTAAAACGTTACCATCCTTTAAAAATGTAATACATGTATTATAAAGCTACACAGAAAAGAAATTAATTTATTAATTTGGATCTTGTAAGTTGTAGGGTTATAAACTTATCTTAGGTATACTTTTGCATACACGGTTAGATTGACAAACTCTCCTCCTGAAAAGACTTTGATGAGAGACAGCAAAATACACTGACTCAGGTAGAAGAAGTAGCTGTCATAATTAAACAATATTTGTTCCCGATATTTTACCCGTATGGATAACCCCACACCCGCCGCCTTCTTTCTTTTTATATCTTTTTTTCTTCTCTATTTCAGACTTTTCTTTTAATATTCAAGCATTTAACACACACTATCACTAATTCTTTCTCTTTCTACCCCATCCGGCTCAATATATTATTTATCAATGATAGATGCGATAATGCTTTGTCACATTACTTTGAAAAAGAGAATGAAAGAGAGAGGATTGCTTGGAAACTCATTTTCCAGTTTAGGTTTTCTCATTTGCAATATGCACTCACATGCATCCACCCCCCCCCCCCCATGTAGCCTAGATCTACAACGTTATCGCCCCCCCCCCCTTCTCTCTCTCTCTCTCTCTCTCTATCTCTATCTGGTCTTTCTTTTGGGTCGGCTTGATAGCAGTGGATCACAATATTGGCGTACAACTTTGAATATATAGGTCTAAGTTTGTCCCATATAGACAACATAATTAGTTGCGGATCAATTATAATTGGCCCATAAAAAGTTTTTTTTTTTCTCGATTTGAATTAAATTCAGATAAATGATTCATGATGGGATTTGCATGTGTTGGAATACTAGTACAGCGGCATACACTTAGAAAGATATACATGCATGTATCAACAAAGATGACATCTTTGAGTTGTCCCTCTTTATCTTTGGCGTTTTGAAATCATATTAGCATTGCATTTCTTGTCAAAATTTCATTTCAGTCAGACACGTCTTCTTGCTGAATTTCTTCGCAGCTCGCAGCATGAATTTCAATTACAATATATGGCATCTGTCTTTGTTTTTGTCCAATCGTTATTTATACCATTGTCTTGCCACTGCTGGGAGTTTAGGACACGTCAGCGTAAGAGAGTGAGAATGTTCTGGAGATGTTATTACACGTGGCCTTAGCTGTCTATGCACACGTGTGTAAATACATGTGTTATTATTATGTACCAGTAGTCTTTTGCTCAGGAAATCCTAATTCTCACCCTTTTTTGTCTCAGTGGGGGGGGGGGGGGGGGGGGGCAGGGGGTGCAATTACATAACACTTCCTTTTGTTTCTACAGACTTACAAACTCAAACGTATACAATGCTCATTTAGTGTAATACATGACTTGTATTACAAATAAGATTATTCATTAATTTATGTAAACTGGATCTTTTAAGTTGTATTATATAGGGTTATAAACTTATTTTTGGGATATACATCTGCATTAATGGCTAGAATGACAAACTCTCCTCATGAACAGACTTTGATGAACAGACTTTGATGAGAGACAGCAAAATACACTGAGGTGTAATAAAAGTAGTCAAGTAGATGTCATAAAACGACGGTTGTTTCATATTTTACCCGCATTTCTGACCCCCCTTCTTTTTATCTCTTTAATAATTCTTTCTTTTTAGGACTCGGCTCTATATAGTCTTTGATTTGCCTTGCACATTTTCTTACTTTGAAAAAGGATAATCAAAGAAAGAATAATATTGCAAAGCTCATATTGATAGGTATGATTTTTTCACTTTGCAATGTGCCCTTATACATCCCGTTATACATGCATCCACTCCCACCCTAGCTTTAGCCTATATAAATACTATAACGTTATCGCCCCCCCCCTCCAATCTCTCTCTCTCTCCCTCTCTCTCTCTCTCTCTCTCTCTCTCTATCTGGTCTTTGTCTCTCGTCGGGATCACATTCTTATTTAGGGCGTATAACGTTGAATATATAGTCTTAAAAAAAATCCCATATAAAATAAATACAACAAATAAGTTGGATCAGTATTATGTATAGGCCCATATATTGTTTTGTTCAGATAAATGATTCATGATGGGATTTGCATCATGTTGGAATACTAATACTAAGATATATGACATCTTTATAGATCTTTATGTCTTATTTGTCTTTGGCGTTTTGCCATCGGCTAATCAAAACAATAATATTAAAATTAACATTACTTTTCTTGTTAGAATTTCATTTCAGACAGCCATTTCCTGCTGAATTTTCTTGCAGTTCGCAGCATGAATTTCGATAATATAGTAATGGCCTTTTTTTTGTGTGTGTGTGTGTGTGTGTTATGTATTTCATTGTCTTGCCACTGCTGGGAGTTAAGTACACGTCAGCGTAAGAGAGTGAGAATGTTCTGGAGAGTAGAGTGACCTCGACGTCGAGGAAAGGTCACCGACAATATTGTACAAAGCTAAAAGGTCCAAAACAATTATTAGACCTTATGGATAGTAGACGAAATGGATATTAGAATAACCGATTATCAGACTAAATGAACATATTTTATACCAAGTGATAAGTAGATGAAATTATTATTACACCATGTGTAATAGTAGACGGGTTGGGTGTACTTATGGGTTGTAGACCAAACTTTTTACTTTGCCCGGATCGACCAGCGAGTTGAAAATTGTCGCCCTCTCTTGTCAATTCAATTCAATTCAATTCAATGTTACTCGACATAGGGGGGG